>ML393262.1:0-22504 GCA_005239525.1 Nicotiana knightiana
AATCAGAGTCAGTGAATCCGAAAAGAAAAACACTGTCTTGTTGAACCAGGTTCATCCACTTGAAACAGAGGTTCTAGAACTAAAATCTGAAAACTTAAAGCTAAAGCTAGGATCCAGAAAAAAGGTTATTGATCACTCTCATATCATGTTCGAAGAAAACGTGGGAAAACTAAAAGATAAGATGTATGCCAAGGATGAACAGATAAGAACTCTTAAAGAAGAACTTGGCAAAGTCAAACATGAATTAGATCGAACTTGTAAATGGAATAAATCCTGGGATCCCAAAATCAAGTATCTCACTCTCTTTGAGAATACAATTTGCACCCATTGTGGTAAGACTGTCCACTATAAAATTGAGTATATTGCAAAAGAGCAGGCCAGTCGAAGAAATGAGAATTTTGTTAAAAGGAAAAATTGGCTACCAAATTAGGCTAGAAAAAACTTGATTCATCAATTCTCTCATAGAAAAGGACCCAAACTAGTTTGGGTTCTTAAAACTAACCCCTGATTCTTTTTGTAGGTTCAAGTGAGAGGAGGCAGCCAAATTTGGTATTTGGATAGTGGCTGCTCAAANCACGATCCATTAAACATGTGAATTTGATAGATGGCTTGAAATATAGCCTGATCGGTGTATCACAACTGTGTGACAGAGTTAACATGGTTGCCTTTACTTCCACAAAATGTTTTGTGATTAACCTGCTTACTGACAAGATTATTTTGCAGGGAAAAAGAATGAATAACATTTATGTCATAGACTTGTCCACACTGTCTAAAAATGAACTCACTTGCATAAGTGTGTGGGACAGTGATCCCCTCCTGTGGCACAAAAGACTTGGTCACGCAAGTCTAAATCAGCTAAACAAACTAGTCTCTAGAGACTTAGTGGTAGGGCTTCCTAACACTAAGTTCAAGGAAGACAAGGCTTGTGAGGCATGTTCAAGGGGAAGCAGGTAATATCTTCTTTCAAAAGTAAGAAAATTGTCAGTACCACCATGACGTTGGAACTGGTTCATATGGACCTATGTGGTCCTATGAGAATTTGAGCAGAGGTGTTAAGAAATATGTAATGGTGCTAGTTGATGACAATTCAAGGTTCACTTGGACCTTATTTCTGACATCTAAGTATGAAGCATTTGATATGTTCACCTCACTTGTCAAGAAAACTCAAAATCAGTTAGGAAATAAACTAGCATCCATAAGATCTGATCATGGTACTGAATTTGAGAATGCTAAGTTTGTTGAGTTCTGTGATGAACATGGTGTCAATCATAATTTTTCTACTCCTAGAACCCCATAGCAAAATGGGGTTGTTGAAAGGAAAAATATAACTCTTGAAGACATGGAAAGAACCATGCTTCTATCTAGCAAACTACCTCACAGCTTCTGGGCTGAAGCAATAAACACAGCTCGTTACATAATCAATAGATGCATGACCAGACCTCTGATAGAGAAAACTCCCTATGAATTACTTAAAGGGAGAAAGCCCAACATATCCCACCTTAGGGCTTTTGGATGCAAGTGTTTTGTGCATAATAATGGAAAAGATTCCCTAGGAAAATTTAATCCCAGAAGTGATGAGGGAGTGTTCTTGGGATATTCATCACATAGCAAAGCTTATAAAATATACAATAAAAGAACGATGTGTGTAGAATAAAGTGTGCATGTTGTCTTTGCTGAAACTAACACTCTTTCTGAGAGACAGGAACAAGAAGACGAGGAGCTTGGACTGGTGACAAGCAGTGATTCATTGAAGAAAACATGGAAGGTGGAACAGGTGATGGACCAGGTTCAACTACCCCAAACAACATGACAGGGGGAATTCAACATATGCAACCTGGCCCTGATCCTGCTCCACAGCAACAAGACACCATGGAATTGTCTAGGAATGAACAGCTGGTACTCAAACCACACAGATATNTGTTCAAGGGTATAATGAAGAAGAGGTAATTGACTATGATGAGACCTTTGCCCCTGTGGCAAGACTGGAGGCAATCAGACTTCTTATAGCATTTGTTGCACACATGGAATTCACTCTTCATCATATGGATGTTAGGAGTGCCTCTCTCAATGGATATCTGAAGGAAGATGTATTTGTCAAGCAGCCTCCAGGTTTTGAAAGCAAGGAATCACCTGACCACGTATACAAACTCGACAAGGCTCTGTATGGTCTCAAACAAGCACCAAGAGCATTGTACGAACGATTATCAAAACTCCTGCTAGAACATGGGTACAAACAAGGCAAAATTGACAGTACCTTGTTCTTAAAGGAAAAAGGTAAGGATCTCCTGGTTGTGCAAATATACGTGGATGATATTATATTTGGGGCGATTTCTTAAAAATTGAGTAAGGAATTTTCTATGCTTATGGGGAGTGAGTTTGGGATGAGTATGATGGGTGAGCTAAACTTCTTCTTAGGCTTGCAAATCAAGCAAAACTCAAATGGAACAATGATCCACCAACAAAAGTATGTGAAAGAATTGCTCAAGAAGTTTAAAATGGAAGACTCAAAGGAAATAGACACTCCCATAGCCACAACTACAAAATTGGATGTGGATGAACCTGGTTCATCCGTTGTCAGAAGCTATACAGAGGGATAATTGGGTCTCTATTATATCTCACTGATAGCAGACCTGATATTGTGTTCAGCGTGGGACTGTGTGCTAGGTTTCAGGCAAATCCAAAGGAGTCCCACCTCGCTGCAGTGAAGATAATTTTGAGATATTTGGTAGGCACCACTGATTTTGTGCCTTTGGTATCCTAAAGGTAGTAATTTCAAACTTGTAGGATATGCTGATGTTGATTATGAAAGTTTCCTGGTTGACATGAAGAGTACTTCAGGCATGGCTCACTTTTTGGGCTCCTACCTTGTGTCTTGGGCCACCAAGAAACAGAATTCAATAGCTTTTGTTGTGCTCAATTACTATGGATCAAGCAACAACTCATGGACTTTGGTATAGATGTGGGATGTATTCCTATTTTATGTGATAACACTAGTGCCATTAGTATGACAAAGAACTTGGTTCATCATAAGAGAACTAAGCACATAGATGTTAGGCACCATTTCCTGAGGGATAACTATGAAAAAGGAATGATCTCAATTGAATTTTGTGCTACTGATCAACAAATTGCAGATATCTTTACTAAAGCACTGAGTAGGGAGCATTTTGAGAGAAACAGGCTTTAATTAGGGATGATTTAAATCACCTTATTGAAAAAACAAAAATTGAAAAAAAAGAAAAATAATTTGGCTAGAAACACTAACATAGATAATCAACCAGACTAATCATTGCTCAACATCATGACTTTACTGTCATACTCTCTTTCCATGTATTAATATGATTCCCTGGTTCCTAATGATGTTTCTCTATCTTTGTAAATTGAGGCAAATTAAGGACTTTAACACGATGAACCTGGTTCATCTTTGTTGGTTCATCCGACTGACAAGGTACATGCTCATCTCCATAAAATTATTGAATTAATTACAGTCACACATGAGAAGGATTCAATCTATATTTGGTTCTTTTCAAATTCTTTGTACTAATCCCTAAATGAACCCGCTCTAACAAGTCCCATCGGTACTCAATTAGCCTAGAGGTAGGGAACTCTTAACTGTCTAATTAATGACACTCCTACAACTATTAGACTCCCACTTGAATAAGTATTCTGCCCGTTGTATAATTAATAGCCACATCTTATAAAAGGCCATCATTACCTCCCTTCTTAATAACCTAATAAGTCGAATCAAGATCATTATTCTTCTAATCAAAATTGATCACTTTTCTTTTCTTCCTAACAACACTCATAATCATGTCTTCACCACCACCTGCTTCTTCTTCTTCATCGCCAAATTGTGATTATGATGGAGGCCTTTATGAATCAGATTCAAATTCTCCATCTATATACAGTTCTCAATCACCAGAAAGAACCTCAACCCCTGAAAACCCTCATATTCCTGAACCCACATCTAACCCTAACCCAACCCCCTGTGGTCGTTGTATAAAGGTTCTTGCCAGAAAATCAGTGGCTTCTGGGTCCCGTACAAGATTCTTGGAGGAAATTCTGCAGGCTGAAAAGGATAATAGTTCTGAATCATCCGGTGAATCTTTTAAATCAGCCAACGAGGATGAAGCACCTGGTTCATCAAATTCTGAACAAGGTAATCTTGATGCTATTTCTAAATTTGTTAATGCTGAGAACAGGTTTGTTCTGGTTGGGTCAGTAGTTGATGTTGAAGTTCCGAGTAGGCAAAGAAAATTGGGAAAAGGTAAATTTCTTGAGAGAGAGGGATTTGAGGAGGATGGTACCACATTGGCTATCTGTGGTCCCATTCCTGAGAAGGTTGAAGAAGATATCACAAAGTTAGGGGAAAGTATAGTCGAGGAAGCAGCGGCAGGTTTAGCAAGCTTGAAGAAAGGAGCAGATGAACCTGTTTCATCTGGGGACGAGACGTTGGATGACAGGCTAAGGAAACTGGGGGTGTCCTATAACCCCAAGAAAGGAGGACTCAGAAGTCCAAAAAGGCTACTAACCCAGTTCCTTCTAAGAAGCGGAAAGCTTCTGTAGTTGCCGATGCTTCTGTTCCTAAGGTGCGTTCTACACGTAGTGCTGTGAGAGAGGCAGAAGAAATGTTTGAGAGGGCTCTGCTAGAGAACAAGAAAAAGAAAGCTGCAAAGGGAAAGGCTAAAGTAGGAGAGCCTGTGGAGACTGTTATGGTTGAAGAGAATACAATGGACCCGGTCCATCATGAGGAGCAGACTGCTCCTGTTGTGGTTGAGGCACCAAAATCAAAAAGGGCTAAGGCTTCTTCAAAGAAGTCAACTACAGTGTCTGCCACACCTACAAGAACTGTTAAAAGGACCAGGTCCAAGGCAAGAAAAGTGAAGGTCGTTGAGAAAGATGATGATAAAGAGTGGAGTGGAGAAGATGAGGGGGAAGTTGGTGAAGTGACTGACAGAATCACCTCGTTTGGCAAAAGAACAATTCTGAAGGGAAAGTTTGTTGAAGGATCTCGAGGAACCTGGTATGCGATACCTGCTGGACACAGTGGATGTTCAGGGGTGGAAGAACATGGTCCTTCACATGGAAGGAAGGTTGGCTAGAGCTGAACTGGTGGAGTTCATGGGTAATGCAGTGGTCAAGGATGGCAGGATGAGAAATTCAAGTCTCCTTTGATGCTAAAGAGTTAGGAAATATTCTGCACATTCCTGCTGAGGCTTACGAAGATTACACTAGGCAAAGATGGTCTAGTTTTGATAGGATGGCCTCAACAATCAACATTACCAGATTCTTCAGTGACAATGAAAGTGATATTGAACCCAGGCCAGTCTACAAAAGTGAATGAAGCCAGAGCACAAGTTGTTCTTCGAGTTTGTCATCAATTTTTGCTGCCAAGACAAGAACGAAGGCAGATAGCCAACTATATGGATCTGACCTTGATGGAGTGTTTGTATAGGGGACTGTAGATCAACTGATCAGCCTTCATCATCCAACTCTTGGACAGAGTTGTGAATGGAACAAAAGCACATGCAATCTCATATGGCTTTATTCTGAAAGTTGTGCTTGCTCATTTTGATGTTCCTGCAAAAAAGGCTGAGATGGCTACTGCCAAGGACTATTTTGAGAAGGATACTTTGCTGACTTGCGATTATACTGTCAATGTTCCTGCGGATGAACCTGTTTCATCTAGGAAGCAACCTGTCAACAGTAAAGTCAGAACTCTGGTGCAGGAAAGCGAGATCAAGGATATGGAGATACTTCGTTTCAAATCTCGTTTGATTGAGGTTGAAGACAGGCGGGATGATCTTAGGGCTGAATTAACAAAAGAGAAAGAAAAGAACGAGGGTGTTCTTAACCAGATGCTTTCCCTTCTACAAACCAAGACCACAACCTCTTATGCACCTTCCCATCCTTAGGTTGTCCAGAGCTACCTAAACCCCCTTTCAGTGCCCAGTTCGAGACGTGTTTCTGTTGTTTTTATTTTGTCTTGCTCATAGTTATGGCTATTTTTAGTTTTTTTTGTATGGTTCTTGACTTGCGTATTAATCAATGAATTCTGCTGTTTTTGTTATTGACTTGTCTCAGTTTCTTAGACAGCTTACATTTATTGTTTTCTTATGATGATTAATCATGTTTGCACCTGTAGTTGCCTCAATGGCCATGAGTAATTGTTAACAACTCTGGTAAGTTTATCATTTTGCAAACTTTTCGATGATGCCAAAAGGGGGAAGACATGTGCTTTTATATTTCAAGTGATATTTATAACTTAATAATGAATCTGGTTTCTCTATGATAAATTCTTAAAAAACATACAAAGTGTTTGAAGTATATACAGGGAGAAGCACAGAGTTTGTCATCGTCAAAAAGGGAGAATTTGTTGACCCATGTCACTGCATAATTTTGAAGATTGACAAATGTCTGACCAGTTGAACCAGGTCCATCAGAGCACATATACTTGACCTGACGCGTTAGCACATGAACCGTATATGCATAGGAGATGAATGTGATTGTGAAGTATCAATGAACAAAGAGAGTGTCTCCTAATGTGAAAAGTTTGCAAATTGATAAGAAAATAGAAGTTGAATTCAGCAAGGACAGTAACGAAGGAAGGAAGTTGAGTTTAATACGAACCCTTTCTCCCAAGAAGAGTTGTACCAGAACTGAACGACAAACTCAACAAATGACTCTATAAATAATTGAAGTATTCTTGCTTGAATTACCAACGCACAAGTGCAGAAGTGAATCAAGATCTGAAAGCAAAATTCCCATAGATTTTGCAAGAAGAATTATTGTGCGATACAAAGGTTACAAACCAGCTAGAAGAACCAGTTCCATCTGTTTGTCATTGAGTCAAGTTGGTTGTAGTAGGTGATTTAATATTGTATCTTTTCAGCTTTCATAGAAGCAATTGTAATAGGTACACATTGTTCAAGTTAGAGTTAACTTGAAGCTTGTAGAAATTAGCTAGAGGCTAGTTACTACGAAGGGATTAGAGTTAGTCCTAGGATTACAAAAGAGTTTATTTTGTAAGTCCATTTGGCTCAGAGTTTTAGTGAAGAGTTTGAGCAAATCCTACTGAGTAGTAGGTCGTGGTTTTTTCACTCTTTGAGCCAGGTGTTTTCCACGTAAAAATCTCTGTGTTTTTACTTTACTGCTTTTAGTATTCCGCAACAGTAGAAGTTGGAACACCAAGAAGAACCAGGTTCTTCTAGAGAGACAGCACTCGAAAAATTGGATACCACACAAATTAACCTATCTTCTTGTGTGGTATNCCAAGCTCAGCACCCGTGGCACTGCATGGTTATACTTGAGAAAGACACCATAGAGCCAGATAGATATCATGCCAGTTGTACCCATTTATATCTTGGTTGGTTAGAAGAGGATTTGGGTGGCCAGAACAAGTCGGGGTATGTCCGAGGTCATAGGGTTATATATGAAAGGGACGAGGCACAAGTCAAATACAACCAACTGCGCAAAAGGATCCGGGAATTTGAAGATGACCACCACAAGATACATGAGTCCAACAAGAAACTGATCGAGGAATGGAAGGACATGGCTATCATCGCCAACAAGAGGCCGGGGTACTTGGAACGAGGTATAGTCGAGCTAGAAGAAAAGTTCATCAAAAGAGTCGAAGATTGTCAGAAGGCTGAGGGAGCTGCAGGGGGATACCTAGCCAGAACCTACCTGTTGTTGGGACTTCGCGAGATGGGAAAACTGTACAAGGAAAGCAAGAATGTTGAGTCTGGGGAAGGTCTTTCTGGGACCAAATAGATAGGAGAGTCTTTATTTTTCTATCAATATAATAAGGCCAATGGCCATTAGTGACTTTTATTTTTTGTCTATTGTTTTGGGATTTGTCTATTTATAAAATGAGGCATTTAGCATTTTAAGTTCTCCAAATCAATTTGTCGCTAGGCCTACCTCGGCACAAAGAGGTTCCCAACTTAGGACGCGCTTTACATTTCTGCATTATGTGTTTAAATACCGCAATATTCTTTTCATAATCCTCACTGACTTGGTTACCTTTTGTTTTTATTTCTTTTTCTTACTTCCCTCCCCAAAGGTTGGTTCGGGCATTCTGGCATCATCAGCCTATCACACAAGATCCAAGGGCCCTCCACCTACTCCTCCTCCTAGTCCTCCTAAGGACAAAGACAAAGGCAAAAGTAAGATGGAAGAGTCCAGCGGCACCAGAAAGGAGAATATCATTGAACGGATAGAGGCCACCGATGGCCGAGGTATTCAGGTCTTGCATGAAAACATGTCACCACTTGAACAGAAATTCCTGAAGTTTCAGGAAGAACTCGATCAAGTCCGGAATCTGACCAACTTGTCATTTTCCCTCAACGTCCCCGACATCAACCTTCCAAATGCTCAAAACCCCGGACCTCAACAAAATATCCCAAGACAGAAAAATCCTTCCGCACCTCACCATCATGTCATTCCCCCAAAGAACCAGACTCTCCCGACGCAGTGCAATGCTTGCCACACCTCAAATAACACTCCACTACTCATCCCAGAACCTCAAAACCCCACAAAGGACCATTTCCACACCTATAACAATCCCATCTATGTGGAGATCATGACCCACTCCACTCTGCCTATCTCACAGGCATCCGAGTTTGACGGAAAGGACTTATTTATCAAGAACCTGGCCGAGGAGCTTAAGAAATTGACCGGCCGAGTCCAGGGTGTTGAAGGAACCAAGGGAATTGAAGGGTTGAATTATGAAAACCTTTGTATCCAACCTGATGTCGAACTACCCGAGGGGTACAAACCTCCAAAATTCGAAATATTTTACGGTACCGGTGATCCGAGAGTCCATCTGAGGACCTATTGCGACAAATTGGTTGGCGTTGGGAAGGATGAAAGAATTCGCATAAACATGTTCATGAGGAGTTTGAAGAGAGACGCACTATCTTGGTACATCAGCCAAAGAAGAGAGACGTGGGAGCCGTAATGATTGCACAAAGAGCCAAGTCCCCACTCAAATACCAAACTTATCCAACACCTCCACTCACATACCAGCCAACCCCGAATTACCAAGCACCCTCACCAAATTACTAAGCTCCACCGCCCACATATCAACCTACTTTGCCCAGGTACTCACAACCCGCTCCCGTTTACCACACTTATAATTCCCATCCATCCCATTACCAATCACCCCCTGCATACCAAAACTTCCCTAGACCTCGTCCCAATTTGATCGCCTCCCTCCAAAGCAATACACCGCCATACACTACTGAAAAATTGGCCTACGATAACGGTTGAAAACCGTTCCCATAGACTGTTTAACTGTTGCCATATAGATATGGGAACGGTTTACAGACCATTCCATCAGCCCTCGTGGCAATAGGTCTATGGGAACGGTTCTAGCAACGGTTTGCATCTCCGAGGTTATAGATGCATCTATCGCAACTGTTTTCTCTTTCTCTGTTGGAACGGTTATATTTTCCAATTGGAACGGTTTAAAACCGTTTCTATAGTGTATATGGAACGTTTCTTAACTGTTACCATATTATCTAATGCAACACTTTTGTAAGCTATTGTTACGGTTATTTATGGATATAACAACGGTTCCTTTACCCCTATTGCAACGGTTTTATTTTTTTTTTGGCAACAGTTTATATGTCATTATGGAACGGTTTATATGCCCTATCGCAACGGTTTGCATTGTATCATGGAACGCCATTTTGTGTCCTATTGCAACGGTTCTGGTAGGCTATTGCAACAGGTCAGTTGAAACAAAAATATAGCCCCTATAATAAATAAATATTTATATATATAAAATAAATTATAATAACACTAAAATTTAAATAAACCATAAAATGAAACTTTTAGTAATATAAATTATCCATAAAGAAAATGTTCTACCCCAAATGCATAAGTTTAATACATTTCAAGAGACTAATTAGTTTCAAAAAGGTTGATAACAAAAGGTTCCTATAGAACATTCATCTATAGCAATTCAAAATTCATCTCAAGTAAGGTCTAGTTCTTCACTTTCATCATCTTCTTTGATTTCTTGATTTACTCCACCTACAAAAGAGGATAAATAAAGTCATTACACTTCAAGATAAACTAAGCCATAGCTTGAAAGAAAAACAAGTACATCACCCCACCATCATTGAAAATATCATTACCAAGAGCTCTATCATGAAAAACTTTTGGAAATTAACAAGCTGGATTAACAGTTGTGCCTCCATATCAAAATTAGGATCATTTAGCAAGTATCACCACACTCAACAAAATCAAACTTCCAAGAACAGAACTCACTATAACCCAAACATTTCTCTTCTTAGAACCTGATTTTGAAGCCACATAATTAACCATTTTCATAATCTGAACGCCATTTAGAATGGCATTCTTCCTCATAGTACTACTTAGGTTAGAAGGATCAACGCTTACTTGCACAATGCCTGAACTGCCTGAGTACACCACAAAATCTATATAATACGGTGTAGCAAGGTCACGGAATGTAACGGAAGACAAATCAAGGTCTTTATACGTTGTGAAACCAGATATATATTAAAAGTACAACTGACCAGGCACCATACTAACAATGTCATAGAAATGCAAACGAACAAAGTGCGATGCATTTCCAGTATCCACAAGAAAGCTCCATGTGATATTGAATATGAAATCTGTAGTTACATTCTACCAATTCATCAAAATCCTCATTTTCCACCTCATCATCATCCTCACCATTTGAAGGAGAACCAATGTACATTTTCCAACCTGATTCACTACTGTTACATTCTTCTACTTGTCCAAATAATTTTGAAGAGTCCATTTCTAATGCCAAAAGCAGAACACTAAAAAGTGAAATAAAAAAAGGATGATAAAATATAAAGAATTAAGAGTAATGAATTAATTAGAGTGGAGTTGGTAATGCTGAAAAAGGCAAAGGAACGTAGATGAAAAACACTTTTTCATAACATATGCTTTTTATCTATGCAGACCAATACAACTCTCCCACACAAAGAAAGAACGTGCCTAATCTAATACTTTTGAAAGAAACAACACAAAAGATATCACTATCAAGTGCCAACAAGGCAGTCAACAACACAAAAGATATCACTATCAAGTGCCAAATACCACAAGGCACAAGCCATACATTTTGCAACTATTCAAAATGTTAGGTATTCTCTTTTCATTTCTTTCATTTGCGTGACTAAGTGACATAGGCAAAGTAAGAAAAACTATTTAGGCTTTGCGAGAGAGAGAAATGGTAGAAGAAGAAGTACAAGGAAAGAGGAGAAGAAGAAATAGAAGAAGATGTATAATATTTAGTAAGTACTGACCTTGATTGTTACTACCGACAGATGGTCGATTGTTTAGTTTAACAGCAACTTGTTGTGTAGAGGAAGCTTCTACAAACCTTATCATGTTAGCATCAAGTCGCAATTCTGGGTTCAGACGCTGAAGTCGTGCGACGACGTTCATTGTAATATGTTGTTCCATAGCATCCTTTTGTTCGTTCAACTTTTCCAACATTCTTTGTTGCATCCTCTCTTCCATTTCCTCCATTTCATGTTGCATCCTCTCATCAGCAGCATCAGAAGAAGATCCAAGATTCCCTATTTTCATTTTAAGACAGTCTTGGTAACCCCTCGTCCATACAATCTCACGCGACCTAGATGTTCAGGTCCCATGACTGATGCAAAAGCGTCAAATGAATGACTGCCATCTTGAGTTTCTTGAGTTGATTGTAGTCTCTCCATTTCAGCCTACAAACCATAGAGAAAAGAGTTTAAGTAAATAAAATTGAATAATTAATTAAGAACAAATAAATAATCGCGAAAAACTTTAAATTAGAAATTTCTTACAATTTTACTCATCGTATTGTCATATGAGCTTTTGTATACTCGGTCAAGTTTTCTTTTTATTGTAGCCACAAAGATATCCTTACTTGATAGAGTATCCGAAGTATCAGACATTTCCTTCTTTTTTGCCTAGTTACATGAAAACTAGTATAAGAATCTTTCCATGTAAAGTTAGCAAGTTCTTAATTAAAAAAGAAAAACAAAAAGAAGAAATAGAAACATCAAACCTCACGAATTAGAGAAAAAGGTGTTCTATCAGCAGTGTGCGGACACTTCAACTTATTTCGATTCATTGTATTGGTTTCGGACATTTTCTGCAAATAAACGAGTCAAGCATTGTCATATTTTCTTGGCTAGTTGAGCCACACGATTACTAAAATATCAGGAGAGTCAACAAATGGATTCCACTTTCCACTACTGAAAATCCAAGAAAACTAACCTATATAAGCAACAAACAGTCAGAAAATAAAGGGACTTTCTAATTTGTAGCTAGTAACTATCACATTCCTTTTTACAGCCATAATTTCACATGCTCAATCAGGTTAGTTTAAATTTGATTTAGAAAGACTTATAGTTGCATGAGATGAGATGTCTAAAAGTAGAATGGTTCATCTCAGGTTAGTAGTAATACGCAAGGGTTATTTTGCCAGACAATAAAACAGAAATTACCTCTGATTATGAACAAGTAAATGCGGAGGCTAGACACTTCTGATTCACCAGATCTTAGGAAATCTTAGGAACAGCAGAGTGATTGAGCTTTGTTCACCAGATCTACGAAGAACTAGAATGAAGCAGGTGCTCTCCTTATACCTGTATGTATGGCAGTGTGTAAAAAGTGAATTAGAGGACAAAAGTGAAAAACCCATTTGGTATAACCATCAACAAATCCATGAACAACCAAATGATCCTCCATCACATTTTTATAATTCCAATAGCGATTCATGCACTTTTTGCAAGGGCATAATATTTCATTTCCTTGGGCGGCTCGTTCAAATGCCTTAACAAGAAAATCATTCACTCCACGGATATACTCATCCGTCCATCTTAGGAAATTCATCCAACTTTTATAACCATAATCCATAGATATCCTATACGATAAAAGTAAATCAGCAAAACTAACCAAATAAACCGAAAGCATAGTAATTTGACATTGACCACTGCTTTTAAGAGTGGAACTCAGAAAGTCACAAACAATGAAGCAAGTAAAACAATTTAAGACCTTTAAAAGTTAATTTCTTAAAAATCATCTCTTACAAAATGAATAGGAAAGTTGTGATTAAGTTATTATACTTTTCAAAGAATGAGCATCCTATTCTTCTATAAGATTGTCAAATTCATGTATTCCACTATCATTATTATATTTCCCGTTATCTTCTTCAACTTCTTCTTCTTCCTCAACTAGGGACAAATTGGGCAGAAATTTTGGGCAGAAAATGGAAAAATTGGAAAGAAATTTTCTGAGAAAGAACCGAAGGTTAAAAAAAATTCGTCAGCATTTTGCCGCTTTTTGGACTTTTAGAAAGAAAAAGAAAAAGAAAAAGAAGAAGAAGAAGACTGAAAATCTAAAGTGCAGAAGAAAAAGAAAAAGAAAAAGAAAAAGAGGAAGACTGAAAATAGGAAGTGTAGAAGCAGAACATAGCTGTATTGTTGAATAAGAAGAACAACCCTCGTTGATGCTTTGAGATTATTTCAGAAATCAGAAGTTGATGAAGAAGAGAAGAGGAAGCGAGCGCTTTTTTAATCACTGGTTTGTGGTGTTTGATCTTCCAAAGTATTTACTAAAGAGTCGTCAATTATTGGAAATTATAAGATGTATACCTTCTAGTGAATATTTACAACATCCCTAACAACCTTTTCATTCTCATAGGCTAACTTTAAGCCATCATACATAGGTCTATAAGATGTTTATGTCGTATTCCCACACGAATTATTTTATCTCCGAAATCAGGTTGATGAATTTCCTTGGTTAAAATTTCAGTATTGTATAAGTCTATTCGACCATCTACATGGCCAATAGTACTTATGAAAGTTTCAGAAACTCTCTGTGGTATCATCATCTTTCATGTTTCCTTGCAACATTTGTACTTTAGAATCAGCACCATATGGAACGTGTGATATTTGTTATACAACTCAAGAACATAGATTCTTAACTCTTACTGTTAATACTCAACTACATAACTATTATATTTTATGAGCTTAGCTTCTATACATCAACACTAATGTAAAAATTATGCAATCAGGTCACTACAGATAACTATGATCATGACAAATAATTGTTGATCTAGTTACTTGGAAGAAGGCTACTTAGCTTGCAGGTAGAATTGTCAAAATGTGTATCTCATCTAAAAGCTTAAGTTATTAGAGAGTTACACACTTTTATTTACTTAATTATGTATTTAACATGCCCCCTCATGTTCTGGCTTGATTTTTTTTTATGAGCCAATAAATTGAAAAAAACAGAGCACAAGCATAAAACAGGGCAGAACAGATTCGAACAAGCTTTTTTTCATATGGATTAAGATTGGAAACATCCATTAGTAAAACTTGGAGCTAAGCAAGTAGATTAAGCAGTTAAGCATAATAAGAAAATGGATGAGACCTGTGATGAGAAGTGTTGTTGCACAGCACTAAGCAGTTGTTCCTTTGTCGAGACCTGCGATGAGAAGTGCCTGCACATATGCAAAACCTATTACTAAATTGAACTGACATGTTTCGTTGATCACTGAAATGATCTGTGCTGGTGAAAACTTACAAGGTTGAAGTTTTTCCAGTATCTCCAAAGTAAACCAGTTCCTAGTTTTGCCAAGTTCAATCTCTGATAGTCCAAATGAAACCAATTAATTTAAAAAGTATGACACTACTCCTCAATTTCATCTATTAGTCTTTCAAATCATAAAATGGAGACATCCCTATTCCTTCTAGTACTCCACTCAGTAACACTAGAGAGGAAAATAGGCAAAAAATCCATAGAACAACGGTCATTTGAAAAGGAAATCAAAACAAATCAGAGGAAAAAGGAAATAAATTACGAAGCAGCAGCCATTTGATCTTTTGTACATAACAAGTATTTACTTCCATAACTTTTACTTTTTTGCTCAACTAATCTGTTTTCTTAATCTAGCTTTAAAATCAACCCTGATTATAAGCTTTCAATTTCACTTTCAACAAGTAAAACTATTCATAAACCTGGTAAGCGAAAAAAAGTAATGTGCCCATGCTCAAATATCAATCAATTCAATATTGGAATATGTAGACTTTACTAACCGAGAAATGGTCCTCTTCAAGATTTCATATATTGTACATGTACATATATCAGTTTTTCTTTAAATTTAAGTGTAACTCATTAGCTTCAGTACTGATTCACTCTATGGGTTCACATGATTCGAACTTCTAACCTACTGATTGGACATAGAGACGTCTCGTCAACTAATTAAGCCGACCTCTCTCATCAATCGCGCGCATAATTGTACTTAAACTAGAGATTACAGTAATGTTGATATAAAGTAAAACTTAGTGCTAAAATTAACACTTAACAAGTTAAATTAGTGATTCAATTGTTGCCATGTTTAAAGGAATCTTTCCGAGCAGTAGCAAGAATATTCTTTTCTGCTACAATAAAATAAGTCATTCCAGCACTTAATCCTTAGGCAAACACTTCTTTCAAACACTCAACTGGTGGAAATCTTAGCAATACCACTGCTTTGGCTACAGAATTTTAAACAAAAACCAGAAATTTAAAGCCTCCAACCCAGAAATTTAAACAAAAATAAATTAAAAAATCCAACCCAGATATTTAACAAAAACTCAAGTTGAGCTGCTAAAACCAACCCAAAATTTTAAAAAAAACTAATTAAAAAAGCTGCTATGAATATATTTACCGATTCAGATGTGGAGATACTCTAATGTGGAGAACTCTAAAGGATTAGCACGCCGCCTCCAGTGTTGCCGATTATGGAGGAGTTGTTGAGCCTGGAGGCGATTTTCGATTGTCGGAACAGAGTATATTTTCGATTATGGATGAGCCTAGAGGAGACTATCGATTTTTCGGAGCCTGGTAATTTCGGATGCTTTTTCGGAGCCTGGAAACTCGATCAATATCCTCAAAATTTCAGATGAAACTACGGAGGAGGAGCCTGGTAATTGCCGATGAAACTAATCGGAGGAACCTCGTAATTTCCGATGTGAAAGAATTAGGGGATTTTTTCGGATGGAGTTTGTATATTTTAGAGGTTTAGATATATGTTATATATATTTTTTTTTATTAAAAATAGATATAAAACTAAAAAAATAAATAATATTGTGGGCCTCACTTTATTTTAGCAGGTACTAAAATTTTGGGTGAAATAAGGAGGGAACTAAAATGACCGTAACAATACATCCAATTGTTACCATAGATATACCTATTGCTACGGTTATATAAACTGTTACCATATATGTATCTATACGAAAGGTTATTTAGGCCTCATTTATTTATTTTTTAATATTAAGACGTCTGAATCTGAATACACGTCTGAATATCAAGATTTGTATTAAGATTAAGACATCTGAATCTGAATACACGTCTGAATGTTAAGATGTGTATTAAGATCTGAATACTAAATGATTAAGACGTTTGATTTTTAACATCTGAAGGTATAAAATTTACGTTTATTTGAAAATTAATAAACATAAAATTCAAATAAAATACTAATTAATCTAATATTCCATCACTAAAATATATAGCTTTTAAAATATGATAGTTGCTGGTGGTGATGGCTAACAGTAGTGCTTGTGAATGCCGACTAAAAGCGGTAGTTAGTGGTAGATTTGGTTGATGGTGGTAGTTTAGTAGTAGCTAGTGGTGATTGGTAGTGGTATCTATTATGATTGAGGATGGTGGTGATGGGCGGTGATAGTTAATAATGGTGGATGGTGGTGGTGGTAGTTGTGATTGAGGAAGATGGCGGTGGGTGGTTGTAGTTTATAATGATGGGTAGAACCAGCTATGGTTGTTGATGATGATGTAATGGTCAGTAGCGGTAGTTGAGGTGGATGAGTGTTGGTTTTCGTTGAGAATGATGGTGGTGGGAGTGGTAAGGATGGTGGGTGGTGGTAGTCGACAATGGTGGCAGCTATGATGGAGGATGATGGTGGTGGTTGAGTATGGTGGTGATGGGTGGTATGGTGGTGGTTGAGTATGGTGGTGGTGGGTAGCATGGTGGTACGTAGTTGACAATGGTAGGCGATGGCGTAATAATGAATATGGATAATAGCATCTTAATGAATTTAAATATCTGTTATAGATCTTAATCATACAGACCTATTCAGACCCATTAAGTGGTTATGAAGTAAAAAAAACAAACACACTTAATGATTAAGATCTGAATAATTAAGATTCAGACTTTAAAAACAAACGCACTTAATGTCTGAGATCTGAATGATTAAGATTCAGACCTCCATTAAGTGCAAACAAGTGAGGCCTTAGACTATTGCAACGGTTCAAGTGTTAAGTGTCCTGGTAGTCTCAAAAATTGTTTGTAACGATTATAACCATAACAATAGAACGCCTATAGGAACGGTTATGGAACCGTAGCAATAAAAAGCGTTGCCATAGCTCTGATTTCTAGTAGTGATAGCCGAGCCCATTGACCAGCTGTATGAGAAGCTCAAAGTTGCTGGTTATGTCACACATATCCCTGCTGCCACCCCTGAGAACCCTTCTTAGTGGGTTAACCAAAACAAATCATGTGCATACCATTCCGCATGAAAGGAAATACCATCGAAGAATGCCGCTCTCTGAGGGACAAAATACAGGCTCTTATTGATAACAAGATTATTGTGGCAAAAGACCCCGCTCCAAACGTCCGCGACAATCCTTTGCCAAACCATAAGGGTAGAGGTATCCATATGATTGAAATAAAAGATGATTGGGATCCTGAGGGATCAATCGTGTTGATGGTAGAAGGCGATGACCCAAAGAAACCCGCAATCACTCTCAAACCGATCAGTCCAGATTCAACTATCTAAGGACGCTGAGGTGAATATGTCTATACCATTTGAGTTTGAAGCAGCGCCACCTGCAAAGGCACCAGTGCCAATTGAAGTTGAGTTTGTATCTCTAGCGAATGCACCAGCACCATTCGAGGTCGCAGTCTTGCCACCTCGAACACACATTCCGTTTGAAGTAAGGATGGCCGCACCAATTCCGGTGGCAATGTCAACCTCACCAACCTTCTATTCAAACTCTATCCCTTGGGACTACACAGCCAAGGCGAGAAGGAAAGGCCAGGTCAGGTCTGAGGAAGCTGTCGCAGCACAGGGTATGACGAGAACTGGTAGGGTCTACACCCCTAAGCATCTGGTCGAGTCAAGCAAGCAGGCTACCAACCGGTCTCCCCTTATCAAAACAGGTCCGGATGACCTTTGAAGAAAGGTACAGGCTAAGGAGTATTCAGTCATTGACCAGCTAAACAAGACACCGTCACATATATCCATCCTCTCTTTGCTGCAAAATTCTGAAACACACAGAAATGCTTTATTGAAAGTGTTGAGTGAAGCATATGTGACAAACAACATCATTAGCGGGAAATGGCCAATATGGTAGGCCAGGTACTGGAGAGTCATAAAATCACTTTTCATGAGGACGAGCTACCACCTGAAGGATTGGGGCACAACAAAGCGTTGCACACCACCGTGCAATTCGAAGATCATTTCAGCACAAGGATCTTGATCGATGGAGGTTCTAGTCTTAACATCTGTCCGTTGATAACACTCAAGAAATTGGGTAAAGGGCCACATGATATAAGTGATGGAGCGATCAATGTGAAAGCCTTCGACGGTTCTCAGAGGTCCACCATGGGGGAGATCAGTCTATGTCTGCAGATGGGACCGACTTGGTTCGAAGTGGATTTCCAGGTGATAGATCTGCCAGCATCCTACAATCTATTGTTGGGACGACCCTAGATTCATGCTTCTGGGGACGTAGCGTCAACACTACATCAGGCGGTAAAATTTGAGTGGAACCACCAAGAGGTGATTATTCATGGTGACAGTAGAAACCTCATTTATAGTCGCCAAACTATTCTGGTGATTGACGGAAAAAGGAAGATAGGTGGGGGAACTTACCACCAAATTGAGCGGGTCAATACTATCGACAAGGACAAGTGGTGGGATAGTAACATTGAGAGCATCCTAAACTGGAAAGGATATGAGCCAGGAAAAGGGCTCGGTAAGAACCTCTAAGGGATCACAAAGCCCATAAAACTCAAGAAACACGGTACCATTTTCGGTCTGGGGTATGAGTACACTTGGCAGGAATTCAACGACTGGTCGCCACCTTGGTGAGGTCCCTATTACCCTTTGGAGCAGCCGATACCTCATTATGAGCAGACTTTCAAGTAGGCCGGCATTATTTACGGATCAGGCAAAGAAGAAGCACTTGCAGCGATGAGGAGTTTGTTCCTAGAAGACGAGGATATGGATTGCTAAGTTGTTCTCGGAGAGGAGGGAGAGGAAGGACCTTCCATACAGACTGTAAGCAAGGGAACATATCTCAAGAACTTGTGTATCAAGACGACCAAAGCCCGACGAGCCTCGGGGTAGCAAGGCTAAAACAAGCATTATTTACTGTTTTATTTACTAAATGATTTTCCTTTTAATGTATTTTTCAGTTTCTGCAATAAGATCTTCAATGTTCAAAATAGTTATTCAATTCATCAAAGCATCTTCTAAATTTCTCTCACGAATCCGATATTTATTGTTATTGTCTTCTCTTGTTACTTTATTTATACATCATTACTATTACTTGTCTTGATGAATCGATGACTATGACATGCAATGAGACAACGCAGCAAACGGACATTGATTCAGACGAAGATGACATACCTGACGAGATTGTCAAAGAAGTTGAGAACTTTGAGAATAGACCTAAGTCCAACCTGGACGAGACTGATGTTATCAACCTAGAAGATTCAGAAAACATCAAGGAGACTCGCATCAGCATTCATTTGTCACCATCAGAAAAGAAAGAATACACAGAGTTTCTAAAAGAGTATGAGGACGTATTTGCATGGTCGTATGATGACATGACTGGTCTAAGTACGTCTATTGTGGCTCACAAACTGCGAACCAATCCAATGTGTCCACCGGTGAAACAAAATCTCAGAAAGTTCAAACCCGACATGAGTTTGAAAATCAAAGAAGAAGTTACCAAGCAGATCAACGCCAAAGTTCTCCGGGTAGTGGTTGGAGGATGTTCTTTGATGGAGCAGCAAACTTCAACGGAGTCGGTATTAGAGCAGTCCTAGTATCAGATACCGGTCAACATTATCCGATATCCGCCAAACACAGGTTCCCTTGCACCAACAATATGGCTGAATATGAAACCTGCATCTTAGGGCTCAATATGGCCATTGATAGGAACATCCAGGAGCTGTTAGTGATCGGTGATTCAGACCTATTGGTACATCAGGTACTAGGAGAGTGGGCAACAAAGAATTCCAAGATACTGTCATATTTGCACCACGTACAGGAATTGAGAAAGAGGTTCACAAAGATAGAGTTTCGGCACGTCCCCAGAATCCAGAATGAGTTCACCAACGCATTAGCTACTTTGTCCTCAATGATCCTTCACCCGGACAAGAATTTCATTGACCATATTCATATAAAGATCCATAATCAGCCAGCTTACTGTGCCCATATTGAAGAAGAAGCAGACGAAAATCCTTGGTTTCATGACATCGATGAGTACTTGGGAAAAGGAGAATACCCCGAGCTTGCAAATTCCACTCAAAAATGCACACTTCGGAGATTGTCCAACAATTTCTTCCACAGCGGAGGAATTCTGTATAGGAGGACTCCCGATTTGGGGTTATTAAGGTGTGTTGAAGCAAAAGAAGCATCAAAATTGCTGGAAGAAATTCATGCTGGGACTTGTGGCCCACATATGAACGATTTTGTTCTAGCAAAGAAGATACTCCGAGCTGGTTACTTTTGGATGACTATGAAAACGGACTGCATCCAGTATGTTTGGAAGTGCCACCACTGCCAGATACATGGATATATGATAAGGTGCCCCCGAGTGAGCTCAATGCAACAAGCTCACCATGGTCGTTCACCGCTTGGGGTATGGATGTTATTGGACCAACCGAGCCTGCCGCTTCCAATGGCCACAGGTTCATTCTGGTCGCCATTGACTACTTCACTAAATGGGTTGAAGCAGCCTCCTACAAAGCAGTTACTAAGAAAGTCGTGGCCGAGTTTGTCCGCGACCACATTGTTTGTCGATTCAGAGTTCCAGAGTCAATCATCACCGACAATGGTTCTAATCTCAACAGTGACTTGATGAAAGTTATGTGTGAAACTTTCAGGATCAAACACAAAAATTCCACAGCATACAGACCTCAGGAATGGAGCCGTAGAGGCCGCTAACAAAAACATCAAGAAGATACTAAGGAAGATGATAGAAAGGCACAAGTAGTGGCATGAAAAATTATCATTCTCTTTATTGGGATACCGCACCACTGTCCGCACATTAACAGGGGAAACTCCCTATATGCTAGTTTATAGTACAAAGGCTATTATTCCTGCCGAAGTAGAGATTTTATCTCTCAGAATTATACAGGAAGTTGAGCTCAGCGACACAGAGTGGGTAAGAAGCCGTTTTGAGCAATTAGCCCTCATAGAGGAAAGAGAATGAATGTAGTATGTCATGGTCAACTATATCAAAACAAAATGGCCAGGGCCTTAAACAAAAAACTCAAGCCGAGACGATTCACACCAGGGCAGCTGGTGTTAAAGAAAATCTTTCCACATCAAGATGAATCCAAAGGGAAGTTCTCTCCCAACTGGCAAGGTCCGTACATGGTTCATAGAGTGCTGACAGGAGGAGCACTCATACTTGCATAAATGGACGGAGAAGTTTGGCCGAAACTGATTAATTCAGATGTAGTCAAGCGCTACTATGTGTAATCTTTATGCTTTCTCAGTGATGATTGAACTACGTGATGCGTGGCTAGAATTCATGATTTTAAGAATTATATACCTTGCATTTTATGTGCTTTAATGATAAAAATACACGTCGTATGTGCCTAATGGGGTTTATTTAATGTGTAGGTGAGTTGGAAAAAGAAGCCGAGCTAAATGAGAGCATAAACGTCGGAAAATACACTCAAGAGTCGAAAAGGAGCGACCCGGGACAAGCCTAACGTCAGCCAGGCATTTTGCTCCAAACGCCAGGGGGTGCCTGGCGTTAGCCAGGCGTTATCCTCCAAACGCCAGGGGGTGCCTGGCGTTAGCCAGGCGTTATCATCCAAACGCCATGGGGTACCAGGCGTTATCCAGGCGTTACCCTTCAAACGTCTGGGTACCTGTTTCAGTGAACTCCGAGTTTTAAAGGTTTTTAAGTGTTTCCAAGTGAGAATAGAAGTCTCTTACACGGTTAGGGTTTATCCCAACCATATAAATAGACCCAAGAACACATATTTGAGGGGGAGGGCGTTTTTGGAGAGCAAATACACACACAAGATCATTGGAGGAGCAAGGATTATTAGTTTTCTTCATCTTAATCTAGTATTTTCAATTCATGCAACACTTATGCAATTGTTTGATTATAGCATGAGTGGCTAAACACCCATTGTTCTGGGGTTGTGGTTTAGCCATGGATATTGTTATTCGACATTAATTTAACCTTGAATATAGTT
>ML393264.1:7504-20112 GCA_005239525.1 Nicotiana knightiana
CCCCACAAATCCCCTCCCTTTTCCTGTGATGATCCAAAGGGTCATCTTATAAATTAAGACATTGTTCTGGGCTCATTAGCCATAGAAAGACTAATTTTAATTACCTCGATTTGCGTGCGCAGTCCGGGCGTCAATCCAGAAAGCTTTATGTGAAAATATAAAAAATAATAATTTTTGGAATTTAAAATTTGGTTTTAGTGGACCTTGGTCAACATTTTGAGAAAACAGACTCGGATCCGTGTTACGACAGTCCGGGGAGGTCCGCAGTAAAATATGGGACTTGGGTGTATGCCCAGAATTGAATTCCGAGGTCCCTAACTTTAGAAATCAATTTTTAAAGAAAATTATTTTGCTGGATTTTTAATGAAATAAAGAAATGCATTAATATTTGAAACTGTTGGTATCGGGCCCGTACTTTGGTTCCGGAGCTCGATACAGGTTTGTTATGATATTTAAGTCCTATCTGTGAAATTTGGTGAGAATCGGCGTTGATTTGACGTGATTCGGACGTCCGGTTGAGAAATAGTTAAATTTAAGTGTTCTTGAAAAAAAATCATGAGTTTTGAGGTTAAATTCATAGTTTTAAATGTTATTTCATGATTTGATTGCACGAGCAAGTCTGTATGATGTTTTTAGACTTGCGTACAAGTTTGGTTTGGAGCCCCGAGGGCTTGGGTGAGTCTCGGGTAGGCTTCGGGATGTTTTGAACTTAAAGTTTTCTGTTGTTTTGCTGCTACTGGTCGCGATTGTGAAGGGTAAAATTGGCTGGGGTCATTTTGTTCTTCGCGAACGCGTGCTGGCTTATGCGAACGCGGTGGGTTAATGGACCTGGGGGAGGGGAGCCCATTTCTTCTATGAGAACGCGCCCCTTGGGCCGCGAACGCGATGGCCCGTTGAATTAAAGCTTAGCGAACGCTGGCCATTCTACGCGAACGCGAAGGCCACTGGGCCATTGTTCTCCGCGATCGCGACAGGCCCATCACGAACGCGATGAAGGCTTGTCCAGCTATTAAAAAACACATTTTAAAAACAGGGCAGAACCTATTTTCTTCATATTTTCGAACTAAAAAGACCTAGAGGCGATTTTCTTCACATAGGTTCATCCCCAAAGTGTTGGTAAACAATTCTAAACTTATCTCTTTCGATTACCCAATGTTGTTCATCACTTTTCAATCAAAAATCAAGAATTTTCATGATTGAAATTGAGGGTTTGGATAGAATTAAGGAATTTTGTAAAAATCGAATTTTGACCTCGAATTGGAGTCGAATTTCGAAATTAATTGCATACTCGGGCTCGAGGGTGAATGGGTAAAGAAAATTTGGTCTAATACTATTTCCTGGAGTCTTCTCCTTATTAGCTATTTATTGTTTTATCCTATTCAAAACAGACTTATATTTTCTTTCAGCTAACTACTTATAGCATTCTTTAGTAGTTCGTGGATTGTGACACCAGACCCTGGATAGTTATATACTTAGTATTAGTTTGTGGGTTATTTTATTAATTCGTACGTTATTCTTGATTCATTTATTGGATAATCTTAAAATTTCGTATTATTTTAAACTGCTTACTTATATTTAATTAAATTTTTTTGAAAAAATAATTAATTAAATTTTAATATTGGGTTACCGAGTAAGTGTATTGTTACACGCAATCACAATGTCAAGGGTTTTGGGAAGAAATTTTATTTGGTGTGAGACTCAACTGTTATCCGTTGTATGAGATCTTCACTGCCTGACAAGTATATTTTGGGGCCCATGACTTTTTGTTGATTTCTCGTTTACTCTTTCTTCTCTCCTCTTTGTAACCCCAAAATCATCTTGCTTGCTTCTTCCTTATTTTCATTTCACGAGGACTAACTGGCCCTGCCCCAAATCAATTCTCTTCCTCCCTTCTTTTTTTTCTTTATTCTTTTCCTCCTTTGATAAATTCTGTTTCTACTTCTAGCACTTCAAACTGGTTTTTTTCCTCTTTAGTTTTCTCATCAACAATTTTCCTCTCAAGCCCTTGTAGTTTGTTTTCTGATAAAAGCTTCATCTTTGACATTACAAAATACCAAACTATACATGAATAGATCACTTAAAACTCTCAATTAATTTATTTTTGGCTTTGTTTTCTTGGAGCGGATCAAAATATGGACAGCCCCAAAAAACATATTCAATACTTCTTAAATCTGATTAAGACACACCTTAGGTCAATAATTTTCAATCATAAAAAAGGGGGACTCTAAAGGCCATACTTGATCAACACGGTCGAACACACCAAACATTTTGTGTTAATACATTGTCGAAATAGATCTAATAGTAAAATTATAAATTAAGAACCTTTTTAGTTTTTCCCTTAAATAACATGAACATTGATAGAGAAAAAGAGTAGAAAAGAAAGAACCAAAAAAGGAACAATAAAGAAGGACTAGTTAAGATAGAAACCCAGAGACACAGAGTAAGAGGAAGAAAAAATATATAACAGCAATGAAGGAAAAAAAAAGATGTGATGGAAAGAACGAGAGAAGAAGATGGTCTGGAAGAGGAGAGAGAGATTTGCCAAGTGGGACCCACTGTAAAACACTTGTCAAGCATAGAATATGCCCTCACACAACTTTTGTTGGTTGAGCCTCACACCAAATAAAATTTCTCCATAAGGATACCATGAGTACTGAGAAATCTCATTTATCTTTTTTTTTTTTTTTTTCATCTCTTTGATGTACTGGGCTTAATGGAGGAACCTCCTATTGTTAACACTGCCAAGACAGACAACTAGATGAATGAAACGGAAGGGAAACCAAGAATGAAAATACAGAAACACATTGCAAATCATATAGACAAGAAGATGTCTTTACTCATGCAAATTGTAATGAAACACACCAAGTCGTCAAAGAAATGCACAAAATCCACGCCCATATGCATTGAGAGTTTCATTGACCTAATAAGGTAGAGGATGAGAATATTTGGCGAGGACAGTGGAAAAAAGAATTTGAGAGTTCAGCTGGCTCTGAATAGGGGAAAGTAGCCAGAGCCCAGAGTCAAATACAAAATAGACAAGGTCAAACTTCAGTCACAACTTTGTTTGCCCTCGGATCTGGTTAAATCATCATAACAGAACATTCCAGTACAAGAGATGCAAACAACTAACCCAAATGGTTATTACAGAAATTCTTCTTGAAGATAGGGAAGGCTGATTCAGATGTTAACAACAGCTGATTACTTAAGGAAGGTCTATCCATTCATATGACTGCAAAGATATCATCTCAATATCTATCAGGCTGCTGACCGTATATTGCCGACGTAAATAGTTTATATCTTCTTATGAGAACTCCTAGGTCACTATAAAATCGTTCATAGCTTGTCATGCAAACTCAGAGATAATCATGAAATGAGTTACCTTAAGAAGGTCTGTACAAGCACTCTTTCAAGGTTGCTATAACCATGTACATGCAGAGTAGCATGTGCGTAATAATAGCAAACAGACATTTTGTGGTGTTCATTCACTTAGTGACGGACTGACAATTCTCAAGCCCAGATAACGGAGTAGGCTGACAAACAACATAAAATTAGTCAATTTACCATGAATCCTCACGATACTGAAAATAGCATCTGGACGTGCCCATCTAGGAGTGCATTGCACCGGCAACCTTAAGTTTGAGAGGAGCTTGAATGGAGTGACATAGACAGTGATGATTCATATAGCCGACCTAAACTTGCTTAGAATTGAGGCATAGTTGTTAATGTATTCAATGTCACTAGTATGGAACTATGGATTCAAAGCAACACAACTCTTCTAGAGAAATTCACTATTTACAGTAGCCAGCCTATTAGAATTCAACTCTGAAAACATGGTTGTCACAAGCACCAACAGGATGCTGTGGTTGCCAAGATCAACATATACAAGTCACCAGCAAACATAAGAAATTAAGTGAGAAGAAGCAGGATTATCATTGCTAGATAAATCCATAAAAAATAGTTAGAACATTTAGAGATCACTACAAACCACCTGAAAGGTAAATTTCTCATGAAGAACAAGCGCCAAAGCGAAACACGCTCCAACAAGAATCTAGTAACGAAAAGTATCTAGCTCACGGTCGTATGAGCGCCTGACAACCCGGTGGTACCTCATACACCAGACAATTGCCAAAGAGCTTCCAATAAATACCAGTTGCATCAGTGTTGTAAAGAGATATGAAGTCACTGAACAAATCCAGATACCGGGCCAAGAACACGATAGCATATAACTCCTGCAGCTAACACTCTCAGCCAACTAGATTTCAGCACAAGTATAATTCAAGCTACTGGATGATGCAAAGAGTCCCTTCAATGGTGAAACTTAAAATATAATGTACAAAAAGGTATGTACACGTCAATGAATGAGCTATTGAATTCTAAGAATCGTATATTTTACTTTGTATTAAGAGAAAAGGTAATGTTTCATTCTCTTTTTCTTCTTTGATAAGCTTGTGCACGCCTCAACTATTTCACCGGCTACCTGCTTGCTACCTCCCACCAGAATAGGTACTGGGTAGCTTTGTCCATACCGAGTGTTTAAAATATTTGCTGCAATTTGAACCCTGGTCTCTGAGTTGTGGCCCT
This sequence comes from Nicotiana knightiana, assembly GCA_005239525.1. NCBI lineage: Eukaryota > Viridiplantae > Streptophyta > Magnoliopsida > Solanales > Solanaceae > Nicotiana > Nicotiana knightiana. Next base: position 12,086 of record ML393264.1, read on the forward strand.
CTTCGTTAACCACTAGGCAACACCCTTGGTATATCTGTAATTATACCTAGGTATTTGTGACCTTCCTTATTAGTAATCTAACTCCTAACATACCATACTTCAGCTAAGTTTTGCTGATTTACTTTTGCTCACTTGGTACATATTCTAATCTAAGCAGTTTCACTTTGAACTATACAGGGCAGGCTCTTGTGTCAGCCGTAACAAGTGGAAGTAAAAGATTTTTTCTTGGGACTGACAGCGCTCCTCATGATAGACGAAAGAAAGAATGTTCTTGCAGGTGTGCTGGTATTTACAATGCTCCTGTAGCCTTATCAACATATGCGAAGGTGTTTGAACAGGTAATTGTAGTGTTTCTTGCGAATCATCTTTGTACTCTTTGTTTGAAATTTGATGGAGATGGATGAATACATGCCCTGTACATTTCGATAATACCCTTTCAGCCAAAATTTATCGAAATAATAAAGCTTTCTGGATGTGACTATCCTCTTGAAACTGCCAATCATCATGACCAAACCATCTCAGATGAGACCATGTATTCATCCAAACCATAGTGAACAAACAATTAACATATAAATTTGCAGTCACATCCAGAATGCTTTATTATTTCGATAATTTTTGGCTGAAAGGGTATTATTGAAATGACCTTTATCATTCTGAATTTCCGATAATGCCTAATCAACAGGAAAGCAAAGATGAATACCTATATTATATTAAATCACAATACTACAGTAATGTCAGATGAGAACGAGAATCTCTCTCCCTTTCTCTCTCAGAGAGGAGAGGGCAACCAGTCGAGCATTTCACCAGCAAACATGGGAACAATATCTCCCGATGCATAGGAAAAGGATTCGGGCACCTTCCATGGCGCCTTGCTCAACTTAATCTTTGAGTTGTTCCTCGGAAGCCCATAGAAATCTGGTCCATTGAAGCTAGTAAATGCTTCGAGCTTGTCAAGTGCGTTCGCCTAAAATGCAAACAACCAAATTTATGTCATTGACATATAGCGATAGCTACTAATTAAAGAATCCATCAGAAGTAATTAAAAATATTATATTAACATGGAAAGAATTCAACACACATCAATATGATAAATTTTATTCTCGTGATGCAAGATAAGTCTCGAGTAAAGAAGTTAATTTTTAGGACAATGAACAGGGCATGTATTCATCCATCTCCATCAAATTTCAAACAAAGAGTACAAAAATGATTCGCAAGAAACACTATAAACATCCATTGCAATTACCTGTTCAAACACCTTCGCATATGCTGATAAGGCTACAGGAGCATTGTAAATACCAGCACACCCGCAAGAACATTCTTTCTTTCTTCTATCATGAGGAGCGCTGTCAGTCCCAAGAAAAAATCTTTTACTTCCACTTGTTACAGCTGACACAAGAGCCTGCCCTGTATAGTTCAAAGTGAAACTGCTTAGATTAGAATATGTACCAAGTGAACAAAAGAAAAGAGAAAAGTAGCAAAATATGGGAAAGACCAATGCAATAGATCTTGTAACCATGTGAGTAATGAATCTATATATATACGATTAGAACTTTGTTTCAAGCACTTGTTCACTTTTTTATTTCGAAAAGCAATGGATAGAATTAACAAATTAAAGAGAGTCTGATCATATAGTGATTCGTGACACATATATTAGCATCAGCAAGACTAAAACTTTCATAACTCTTACAACAAGCCAAAAAAAAAAAAGTTAGACGAGGAAACTTTCAGCAAATTATTGTACCCAGAAAGGGTCAATAACAGGCAAATACAGCTTCTACCTAACTTTCACATTTTCAAGGTAGATGGCGTTAATCCAATTCTTCTTTTTTATGGTGACAGTATATCTTAGATAATCCATCATAAAGCAAGATCAAAATGCCATATTCTAACATGATTGTAGGCATTTAGACAATATCCTTTTTGAAGTATAAGCAAGGTTTCCGCACCATATCCAGGTGTAGCTAAAGAAGCATACCACATCAGTTGGTATTTATGTCCTTCCTTTTATTGGTCAGACACATGTATGTTCGTGCAGCACAAAAAGAGATCTAGAGAACCTCTAGTTTAAAGGAATCCCTAATTTTCCTTAAAAGGCAATTACTCATTACTGGAAAAATATTAACCAGGAGTGGAGCCGACCCAAACTATTTGGACATGAGGCGAAGTCAAGTGATATAAGTTGCACTCTAGATCTTTTCAAGCTTTTAACTAAGATGTGTCAAACTACATCTTTACAATCCAACAATGTGCTCAAGTAAAAAATGGCAGAGAAACAAGCTCAAAAATAACCTTGGAGGAAATACTAATACTAGTTATATTCTCATACATTTACCTTGCCTTCAAAAAAAGCTATATTCTCATACATCACCTTACCTTCTCAAAACCTATATTCTCATAGATTATGGTTGGACGGAGTGAAAAAGGACTCACTGGAAGGAAAGTAAAGGATGGGGAAAAAATTAACCTTGCTTGAGGAAAGGAAAACGTGTAGGATACAACTCCTCAACTTTTCAAAAAAAAACGTCTAAACTTGGGGAATTAGGAAATCAACACCTTCCACTTCAGTTGGAGTCGAACCAAACACGCGGAGGTTAATGGTAAGTCCTTTATGCAAGAGAAGAAAATGAACAAGTTCTCATCCCCTTCGTTGAACCAAACAAGGTCTACATGACATTGTAGTCACTAAGGTGGTTAAAAAGAATCCTAGCTGGTTTTTCAAAATTCAAAAGAAATGTTACTTCATAATTGTTCTTCAAACTGGAAGACAAGCACCAAATATACAAGAAAAATCTGAGCATCAATATGAAAAGATAAAGGATATTACTGTGGATCTCTCTTTTGAGCACTGGAAGGCAGTAATTATGCGGTTGCAAGCCCCCTTGGAAGAGAGAATTCCTGTTTAAAACAAGATGTTGTGGGGTGACAGTCGCTGCAACATTTCCTTTAAAAGAACGATAGCAACGCTAAATTAGCATTTGAAAAAGGAGGGTCAATAAAGTTCTTTCAACTGACAAGAAGAGAGAAGTTCAAAGAGATGGACAAGTAGAAAAGATCACCTCCAGTGCAAGATTCAACAAACTTTACAGCATCCATGGTGGTAACATGCTCCATCACGACCTTCAATAGTGGAAATTTCTGAACCAAAGGGCTTAGAACCGTTTCAATGAATACTTTTTCTCTATCAAAAATGTCAACCTCAGGATTTGTAACCTCTCCATGAACCTGCAGTCAACTGTAATACATAAAAATCCTATGAAATGAAGTTATTTCAAGGAAAATGACAAAAACCACAAGCTTTGGTAGAATACTTGGGAGAAGAAAAAGACATGATTAAGGTTGAGTTACTACAATTAAATGCTGAATTTATAGAAAAGCGACTAGCATAGGAAAGAAATAATAAGAGAAGGTTCAAGGAACAGACAACAGCATTTCTGTTTGAAATAAAAAACAGCAATAACCCTGAAAACCTAGCACACTAGAATATGTTGATAGTAATAGACTTGATGAATCAATTCTAGCAGTCTCTAGTATCCATAAGCAAAGCAGAAAAAAAATTGAAAAAAATAAGTGTTGCTCTGCTATGAAATGCTAGTAATCCCAGCTAAATGGATGACAATAACAGTTGTCATTGTAAAAGTCAATGATGAACAAGTATTACCATAATAATTATGCTGATAATTAATCTGTAATTATGTCTTAAATAGGGTGAAAAGTAATCAACACTTTAAGATAGTTTGACCACAAAGACTAGTTCAGAAACTTCGTGTAGAAGCAATCAATGATGGGTTACTTCCTTTTAAGTTTTAAAAGACCGGTGATCTGTTCGAAAAGAAGTTCTAACTGACCAAAGCAAAGACAAAACCATGGTACTGTGAAAAGTTTACTTCACATGGCCACATTTGTCCATGTCAGCGAGTTTACTGCTTGTGCAGTAAAGGGCGAGAACATGATTGGTGCACTGTTATCTTGTATGCAGCTCCATTCATTACTTCGACAGATTCTTTCACGGAGTGCAATTTTCTTCTCTTAAAATATATATTATCTTTTTGTTCCAATTGTGTTTAATAATGTGAACATATCACAACTGAGGGTCCTTCTATTCTTGAGAGTACCATAGTTTTTGTCATTTTTTTTTTGTCAAAAGGCAAAGTGCTCTTATTGAGAGGTTACTGAATCTTCTTTGCGTTTTCCCCAACATAACCTCTCAAGAAGAAGACTAGCCTTCAAAAGATGCATTCAAAAGATGCATCAGCCAACCGCTAAAACCTAGAGCTAGCACGGACATAAAGAGACAAGTTTTAATGCGCAGCTTTCTACAATGTAAATAGTAATATTTTTTGGTTGTAAGGTTAGCATGTACATTAGAGCTTATGCAACGTTCTAGTGGGAACAAGAATCACTTAGCATCAAGTTACCAGCAGAGGCATATTATGCTCAACCATTTCCTGTAGAACTGGTAAACACTTCCCGAAGAGATCAGTCACTCCATCTTGTGAATTTGTCGTGGCACCAGCAGGATATAGCTTCACCCCAAATACGACCTGGCTCTCTCCTGTTTTACTCTCATATTATTAGAAAAAGTGGACAAAATACTAGGTAAAACAGCAAAAAGAAAAAAAAGGATAATACATAAATGCTTTCATGGAAAGAAAAATATGAAGATGGACCATTCACTATGGAAAGAACACTACACCCAGCTGAATGTACACAATCAGTTTAACTTAAATGCTACAAAATTTAACATGTTTAAATTCCCAAGGAAGTAGGTGGAGCCGGACTTTGTAAAGGACAAGAGCCTCGCAACATTGACTTCCAGGAGGGAAGCCAGAGACCAAGTTACGGTTTCGGCCGAACCCAGTAACTTTGGTCTGAACTTTGTATTTGTCTTATAAAATTTATTTAATATGTACAACTTATTAGTTTAGAACCCAGTAACTTAAAAAACATATACTGAACCCATAAACTTCAAATTTTAGCTTCGCCTCTGCTGACTTCAGAATTTCAAGGATTATGATCTGACAGGGAAGTAGACATAACAAGAAGACCAAAAAAAAGTAACTTAAAAAACATATACTGAACCCATAAACTTCAAATTTTAGCTTCGCCTCTGCTGACTTCAGAATTTCAAGGATTATGATCTGACAGGGAAGTAGACATAACAAGAAGACCAAAAAAAAGTAACTTAAAAAACATATACTGAACCCATAAACTTCAAATTTTAGCTTCGCCTCTGCTGACTTCAGAATTTCAAGGATTATGATCTGACACGGAAGTAGACATAACAAGAAGACCAAAAAGAAAAAGTAAAGGATGGCAGGTAGCCAAGAATCTAGCCTTGAACCTTAATGCCTTAAGAACAAATTATGAATTACACTTCCCAGAACATCTAGAAAGCCAAACCACCCAAGTAGGACGTTAGAAGCAAAGCAACAGGAAGAAATTGGTTTCGGACTAAATTTGAAAAGAATTTTAAGGTCTTATGTTCAAATTTAGAACTAAATTTCCCTGACCACCTAGTACCATTTATATTACCACCTGAAAAGCTAAATAAAACCACCGAAGTAGGATGCTAGAAGCAAGACTGCAGGGAATAATAGTTTTTTATTAACCATAGATATACATTGTCACAATAGCAAAACTAAAACGTCAGCTTTTGAATGAATTAATGAAGAACTACAATGTCTCTTATTTCAGCACTACTTAAAGTTTCACTAAATAGGCTTTCTAGTGGTGCCTTTTCTGTCATGATCTTATTGACACTTATATACGACTATTATCCTAAGATACGTGCCTGCACTATGATAGAAGAATGTCATATATGCACTAGCTGAGCTTTATGCAGCTATAGCATAGAAGAATAACATCTAATGTTTACCCTACCTTATCACCAAAAAAAAAGAATAACATCTAACTTATGTGATTTTAAATAAAAGAAATTTCCATATAAAAAATATATTGGACTTACTTGCTAGTTTGATTTCAAGAGGACTGGTTGTATCTGTTAAATAAAGTGTCATAAGAGGATTGAAATCACTATTGGCAGGCAAAGATTTCAATATCGTTTTTCGGTATGCTACAGCAGCAGCGGTGGTCGTGATAGGAGGCTTCAAATTTGGCATAACTATTGCCCTCCCAAAGTGATGTGCACTATATCAAAGAATGCAGCATGAACAAGTCAAAATCAAGATAGGAAACCGAATTAAACAAAGTGGTAGAAGAAGGAAAGAAGAACTGAACATAAACTATAAACTATCATAATCGGCTACTCAATATTGATTAGAGTCCCACACCATCAGCTTAAGAATTTAACTAAAAGCCAGAACGAGACAACTGTCTTAAGAACGTCACCATCCCGAAGATGAAGATTCCAATCATCAGGTCGTGTGATTGAGAGCTCCATTTTTGCACTATAGGCTTTTGACGAGCTCTTTCGTCCAAAGCTAATAACTGGTATATGTGAAATCTGGATAAAAATAATTTGAATTGATTAAACAGGTGTGGTTTTTTAAGCCAAATTGTTGACCCATGTCACTACATAGTTTTGAAGATTGACAAATGGCTGACCAGTTGAACCAGATCCATTAGAGCACACATCTTAAACTGAATAGCTGGCACATGAACCGTATATGCATAAGAGATATTTGTGAACGTGAAATATCAATGAATGAATAGATTGTATCCTAATGCGCAAAGGTTTCAAACTGATGAGAAGATTGAAGTCGAATCCAGCAAGGAAAGTAGCAAAAGAAAGGAAGTTGAGTTTGGTACTAATTTGTTCACCCAGGTAGAGTTGGACTAGAATTGAACGATAAGCTCAACTGACTCTATAAATACTTGATGTATTTCTGCTAGAATTCCACACGCACAAAAGCTGAAGTGAATCAAAATCTAAAAGCAAAGTTCCCAGAGTTATTTTGCTAGCAGAATCATTGTGCGATTTAAAGGCTACAGTTCAACTAGAAGAACCAGTTCCATCTGATTAATTATTGAGTCTAGTTGATTGTAGTAAGAGTTTTAATATTGTATCTTTTTAGCTTTCATAGAAAATTTTTTCTAGTATAACATAGTTTGTCTATGTTGGAGTTAAGATTGGCCCTTGTCCAATCATCGTTGAGCTTTCCCCAGTTGATCTTTCCTTCATTTCTTGATTAGTTTTAATCTATTTTTGTTAAGGCAGAGAATATGAATCATTTTAACAACATTATCATCCTAGTAGAGACTGCGCCGTGCGAAACCGCTCCTGAATCAACTTCACCTTATCTAACGCATCCTGTACCAAATCTGTACCCAAGAGCCTAGCCTCACCCGATTCAAACCAACCAACTGGAGATCTACACCTCTTCCCATATAAAGACTCATATGGAGCCATCCGAATACTCGACTGATAACTATTATTATATGCAAACTCTGCGAGTGGCAGAAACTGATCCCATGAGCCTCCAAAATCAATAACACAAGCGCGCAACATGTCCTCTAGTATATGAATAGTGCGCTCAGACTGCCCATCCGTCTGAGGATGAAAAGCTGTGCTCAACTCAACCTGAGTATCCAACTCTCTCTGCACGGACCTCCAAAACTGTGATGTAAACTGAGTACCTCTGTCAGAAATGATGGAAACTGGAACACCATGCAGTCGAACAATCTCCCTGATATAAATCTCAGCTAACCGCTCCGAAAAATAAGTAGTACCAACAGGAATGAAGTGCGCGAACTTAGCCAGCCGGTCCACATTAACCCAAATAACATCGAACTTCCTCGAAGTCTGTGGGAGCCCAACTACAAAGTCCATGGTGATCCGCTCCCAGTTCCATTCCGGAATATCCAACCTCTGATGTAATCCACCTGGTCTCTAGTGATCATACTTGACCTGCTGACAGTTGAGACAACGAGCTACAAATCCAACTATATCCTTCTTCATCCTCCTCCACCAATAATGCTGCCTCAGATCCTGATACATCTTCGCGGCATGTTGGTTGATTTCCCAGTGCACACGCAAGTGTACGTGGTCGACAAGTAATATAGGAATT
>ML393268.1:0-75485 GCA_005239525.1 Nicotiana knightiana
ACGATTAATCAAGCTATACGAAGTATCCGATAAGTAAGTTCACCAGCGGGGGAAACTATAACCCTAAATTTTGTTACAATTGTTTATACCTTAGTATAGTTAATCTTTGCTTTTAATCTTTAGTATTAGTAATTTAAATAACATCAGGTGACAGCTGATTACTAATTTAAACAGCCTGCTTGATACGTCAATTCCCTGAGGGATCGACTCTGGGCATAATACCCCAGGATTATATTTGCAACGCCCGCTTAGTCTTCTACAAGACATAGTTGAGCGTGATCACGCTCCACATTTATAATTGAGAGGCTATAGGGATTTTAAGAAATGTTACCCTTCATTTGTTTCCAGATCGTACCACAGATCTAAGTCGTATGAAGTCAGTATAAAGCTTCCACCGAATTTTTTATACACCGAGATGCTATCACAATAGAGCTTTAAGGCGTAAGTGTAATTTCTACCTATGTGGAAGGGAGGTTATGAAAGGGACAAAAGATAAAATGCGATATTGAAAGTTAAGTAAGGTAAAGATGAAGAAAATACGAGATATTCAAGGGTAGAAGGTTGTGAATAGTGCAGACTTCAAATAGAGATTGAGTTTTAGTTTAGTTTACAAGGAGACCCTAGAGAAAATTTTATAAATCTCTAAGAGTTAACATTCTAGGACGAATGTTTCTAAAGGTGGGAAGGATGTTACGTCCCGTAATTTTGAATGTTGGATTTGTCGTAAGATAATTGACACATGTTCTGGGATATGACTGTTTTTTGAGGTTATAATTATTTGTGCTCTTTATAATAGATTATAAGTATGTGTCGTGAAGGTTAGAAGGTAAACCAGTCGAAGAAAACGGGTTTCGTTGAAGCTTGTCATTTGGAGATAAAATATGTATCAAGCTATAATACCCCATATTTATGGACTAGTAATATACCACATGACCATGATAGTAAGGCGTTTAAAGTATGTTAAAAGTTAGTAGTATTTTAAGTAATTTGAGATAATTCCTAATTATGTGGATAATTGAGTAATTATTAATTTTTGTGGGAGATTAACTAACTAATTAGCATCTTTGGATAAGCCTAATGGACCTCAAACGTGGCAGAAAAAGGCTTAGGAAATTGACTCTTTCGTTTGTATGTTAGGTGGCATAGTTCGTGGAAAATTGTGGCTAAGTAATCACCTTAGTGGGGCCCATACTCACTAAGGTGAAAGACTTCTTAAATTCAAAGAGAGATATCATATGGATTTGAATGGCAGCGTGAAATGTAATTCTAAGAGAACTCAGTACAATATTTCTCAGGAATATCATACGGATTTCCCATACTTTAATCCTTCGTTACGTGTTTTTTCGCAAAAGACGTCTGTTAGAGGGATTGGCAAGAGAATCTACTCAGGTTTTTTAAGGCTATCCCTAATATTCTTTTGGCATGATCCAAGTAACGATACGTAAATGTAATTCTATCACATAAGCAGTCCTACTCTTAGCAGTTAAGGATGCCTAAGTATGTTCCTAACTCTCTATTAAAGCATTAAATAAAGATGTTAATGTTCATAATGGTGTGTTATGCATCATCATTTACCACCGAGCTAAGGCCGGTTGGGTAGACATAAATTTACCATCGCGCTACGACCAGTTGGATAGTTACAGCCTCCGACATTCAGTCGTGCTGAGGGTGAGGATGCCCAAGGTTTTTTGGATAAAGGTCAGAGGATTCTACGTACTGCTGGGATTTTGGAGACCAGTGGGGTCTCATTTCCTACTTTTCAAGTTTCTTGTGCTTCTTTTACTTGGTGGGAGTCTTTTGAGAGGTATAGGCATGTTGGTTCAGCACCCCTCACCTGGCAGCAGTTCTACACTATCCTTTTGGAGAAGTATGTACCCTAGTCACACAGGGAGCAGCAGTGGAGGATTTTTGAGCAGCTGCATCAGGGGGAGCTATCAGTGATGCAGTACGAGATACGGTTTTCGGAGCTGGCTCGTCATGATACCGAGTTGGTCCCTACTGATAGGGAGAGGGTTAGGAGGTTTGTGGATGGCCTCAGTTATCAACTCCGCCTTTTCATGACTCGTGAGAGAGTATCAGATGCTACATTCGAGCAGGTTGTTGATAGTGCTCAAGATATTGAGTCGGTTCGCCGCCACGAGCAGGAGGAGAGGGAGGCCAAGAGGCCTCGTGGATCGGGAAGTTCTAGTGGTGCTCATTCCAAGGGGAAGTTTCAGCATGGTAGAGGACGTTCATTCAGGCCTCCTCACTCAGTCCACCCAGCTTATAGTGGTGCATCTTCTGGGCATGATCCCCGTGGTTCTCAGCCATGCCCTTCTTCATTCGGTGCCCTCCCAGCTCAAGGTGCAGCTCGAGCACCACCAGTTCAGAGTTCTTCTATTCATGATTCTTCTAGTGGCCATTCTGGTATTAGGGGTTTCTTTCAGTCCTCATCTCTAGCTCCAAGGAGTTGATTCGAGTGCGGCGAGTTTGGGCACATGTGGAGGCAGTGTCCACGTCGTCCTGGTGCTTCTTCTAAGCAGAGGGGTTAGCCCTCAACTTCAGCCCCAGTTACTTCACCACCCGCCCAGGCATTCAGGGGTGGTAGTCAGTCAGCCAGAGGCTGCCCTAGAGGGGGAGGTCGAGCAGGTGGAGGTTAGGCCCGTATGTATGCATTTCCAGCTAGGCCAGATGCTATAACCTCCGATGTACTGATCGCAGGTATTGTTTCGTCTGTTGCCGAGATGCTTTGGCTTTATTTGACCCTAGTTCTACTTGTTCCTATGTTTATTCTTATTTTGCCCATTTTCTGGATATGCCCCATGAGTCTTTAGTTACCTTTGTTCATGTGTCAACTCTAGTGGGCGATACTGTTGTTGTGGACCATGTGTATCGGTCGTGTGTGATATTTATTGGAGGTCTGGAGACCTGAGTGGACCTACTGTTACTCCACATGGTCGATTTTGATGTGATATTGAGCATGGATTGGTTATCTCCGTGTCATGTTGTTCTTGATTGTCACGCTAAGACCGTGACCTTAGTTATGCCGGGATGTCCGAGGGTTGAGTGGAGAGGTTCTTCCGAGTATATGCCTAGCAGGGTGATTTCCTACCTGAAGGCTTAGTGCATGGCTGAGAAGGGGTGTTTATCTTATATGGCTTTTGTGAGGGGTGTCAGTTGTGAGACTCCCGCTATTGATTTGGTTCCTGTGGTCCGTGACTTTTCGGACGTGTTTCCTGCAGACCTGTCAGGCATGCCACCTGATAGGGACATTTATTTTGGTATTGACCTGGTGCCAGGCACCCAGCTTATTTCTATTCCACCTTATTGTATGGCACCACAGGAGCTAAAGGAATTAAAGGATAAACTTCAGGAAATCCTAAATAAGGGGGTCATTCGGCCTAGTGTGTCACCTTGGGGTGCACCGGTGTTCTTCGTAAGGAAGAAGGATGGGTCCATGCATATGTATATTGATTATCAACAGCTGAACAGGGTAATAGTGAAGAACCGGTATCCCTCGCCTCGTATAGATGACTTGTATGATCAGTTGCAGGGTTTCAGGGTATTTTCCAAGATTGACTTGCGTTTCGGCTATCATCAGTTGAAGATTCGGGGGCCAGACATCCCGAAGACTACCTTCAAGACTAGATATGGTCATTATGAGTTTCTGGTTATGTCTTTCGGCCTGACCAATGCCCCAACAGCCTTTATACACTTGATGAACAGTGTATTACGGCCTTATATGTACTCTTTCCTCATTATGTTTATTGACGATATCTTAGTGTATTCCCGATATTGGGAGGATCATGAGCTGCATTTGAGAGTTGTGCTTCAGACCTTGAGGAAGAAGAGATTGTATGCAAAATTTTCAAAGTGTGAGTTCTGGCTTGATTCAGTAGCGTTCTTAGGGCACGTGGTGTCCAGTGAGGGTATTCAGGTTGACCCAAAAAATATAGAGGCAGTGTAGAGCTGGTCTAGACCATCATCAGCTACCGAGATTTGTAGTTTCCATGGTTTGGCAGGGTACTACCGTTGTTTCATAGAGGAATTTTCATCTATTACAGCACCTATGACCAGACTGACCCAAAAGGGTGCTCAGTTCAGGTGGACTGAGGAGTGAGAGGAGAGCTTTCAGAAGCTCAAGTCAGCTTTGACTACAACTCCGGTATTGATCTTGCCTACGGGTTTAGGTTCTTATACAGTTTACTATGATGCCTCAAGAGTTGGCCTTGGAGCGGTTTTGATGCAGGATGGTAGGGTGATTGCCTATGCGTCCAGACAGTTGAAGGTGCACGAGAAGAATTATCCACTGCACGATCTTGAGCAAGCAGCTATTGTTCACATCTTGAAGATTTGGCGTCATTATTTGTATGGAGTGCATTGTGAGATTTTCACTGATCACCATAGTTTGCAGCATCTTCTTAAGCAGAAGGATCTGAATTTGCGTCAGAGGAGGTGGTTGGAACTTCTCAAGGACTATGACCTCACAATTTTATATCATCCGGGGAAGGCCAATGTAGTGGCCGATGCCCTGAGACGTAGAGCGCAGAGTTTGGGTATTCTAGTCTACCTTCCAATAGCAGAGCGACCATTAGCACTTGATGTTCAGGCTTTAGCGGGTCAGTTGGTGAGATTGAATCTATCAGCGCCTCCGCGGGTATTGTCTTGTGTAGCCTCTAGGTCTTCTATTTATGATCATATTAGAGCACGCTAGTATAATGATCCACACTTTCTCGTTCTTCAGGATAGGGTCCGTCGTGGTGATGCCAAGGATGTGGTTATTGGTAATGATGAAGTCAGGAGAATGCAGGGCCAGATTTGTGTGCCCAATATAGATGGATTTCGAGATTTGATTCTGACTGAGGCCTATAATTCGTGGTATTCAATCTATCCGGGTGCCGCGAAGATGTATCAGGATCTGAGACAGCATTATTGGTGGAGGTAGATGAAGAGGGATATTGTTGGGTTCGTGGCTCGGTGTCTCAACTGTGAGCAGGTCAAGCCTGAGCACTAGAGACCAGGTGGATTGCTTCAGAGATTAGATATTTCGGAGTAGAAGTGGGAGCGTATCACCATGGACTTCGTATTTGGGCTCCCACAGACTTCGAGGAGGTTTGATGCTATATGGATTATTACGGATCGGTTGACCAAGTCCGCGCACTTCATTCCTGTTGGTATTACTTATTATTAGGAGCAGTTAGCTAAGATTTATATCAGGGAGATTGTCCATTTGCATGGGGTTCCAGTTTCTATCATTTCTGACAGAGGTACTTAGTTTACATCTCAGTTTTGTAGAGCCGTACAGAGGGAGTTGGGTACTCGGGTCGACTTGAGCACATCGTTTCATCCTTAGACCGACGGGAAGACGAAGCGTACTATTATGATTTTGGAGTATATGTTGCGTGCATATGTCATTGAATTTGGGGGTTCATGGGACAAGTTTCTGCCACTCGCGGAGTTTGCATATGATAATAGTTATCAGTCGAGTATCCAGATGGCTCCGTATGTGGATTTATATGGTAGGAGGTGCAGATCTCCGGTTAGTTAGGTTGTGCCGGACGAGGCTAGGCTATTGGGCACAAAGTTGGTTCAGGATGCGTTGGGTAAGGCGAAGTTAATTCAGGAGCGGCTTCGCGCGGCGTAGTCTATGCAGAAGAGTTATGCGTACCGGAAGGTCCGATATGTGTCTTTCATGGCTGGGGAGAAGGTGTTGCTGAAGGTTTCACCCATGAAAGGTGTTATGAGGTTAGGGAAGAGGGGAAAGTTGAGTCCCCGGTTCATTGGGCCATTTGAGGTGCGTAAGAGGATTGGGGAGGTGGCTTATAGACTTGCCTTGCCTCCCAGCTTATCGAGTATTAATCCGGTGTTCCATGTTTCGATGCTCCGAAAGTATGTTGCTGACCCGTCTCATGTTTTGGACTTCAGCACGGTTCAGCTCGATGGTAATATGTTATATGAGGTAGAGCCACTGGCTATTTTGGGTCGTCAGGTCAGAAAGCTGAGGTCTAAGGATATAGCTTCAGTGAAGGTTTAGCGTAGAAGACAGCTGGTGGAGGATGCCACCTGGGAGACCGATCGAGAGATGCGACGTAGATATCCTCACTTATTCGAGACTCCAAGTATATTTCTAGACCCGTTCGAGGATCATTTTTTTAAGAGGGGGAGGATATGATTACATGGCCGGTCGTTCCATGAGATTATCCCCGTTTCCCCCGTTTCTGCTTTATCGTATGTTTATTAGCCTATTTATGTTGTGTTGGGTCGGTTGTTTCGGGTACGGAGTGGTCGTGGTGAGGATTGAGACACTTAGTCTCTTAAGTTAGCTTAATAGTTGAAAAAGTCAATTGGCAGTTGAATTATTGGTAAACGACCTCGAAATGCGCATTTTACTGCTAGGATAGCTTCGTTAGGTGATTTGGGACTTAGGAGTGTGTTCGGAATTATGTTTTGATGTCCGGTGTAGAATTAGGCTTGAATTGGCGAAAGTTAGTTTTTGCCGATTTCCGATCGGTAGTGGAAAATAGGCTATCGGGGTCGGAATGGAATTCCGGAAGTGGGAGATGGTTCTTAATGTATTGAATATGTGTGCAAAATTTTCAGGTCAATCGGATGTGTTTTGGTTGGTTTCAGCATCAATAGCGAAATTTAGAAACTTCAAAATTCATAGGCTTGAATTTGATGTAATTTTGGTGTTTTCGTGTTGTTTTTGGTGTTTCGAAAGCTCGAATAAGTTTGAATAAGGTTATGGGGTGTGTTGGTAGGATTGGTTGAGGTCTCGAGGGCATCGGGTGTATTTCGGAGGCTCAAACGGTCACTTTTTGGTCTTAAGGAGTCTCCTATTTTCTAGTGTTTTAGCAGCAGTGATTTCTTCACTACGATCGCGTAGAATAAAAGACTGGGCCACGAAAATTTTTCTATGCGATCGCGTTCTAAGGATTGCGATCGCATGGGTTGGGTAGGTGAAGCAGTGCGATCGCGTGAACTTTGGTGCGATCATATAGAGGTTCTGAGGCGCGTGTGTGGGATGGAGGTTTGTTCTATGTGATCATGTGTGTTGGTATGCGATCGCGTAGAGTGGTCTGGGCTGTGCATCACGATCGCGTGGATGGAGTCGCGACCGCACTAAAGGGGATATAAGTGTTGGGCAGAATGTTTTAAAGCCCATTGTTGCGAAATTTGTCCATTTCTTCCATTGATAAGCGGGTTTAGACCTATTTGAGAGGGTTTGAAGAAGAAATCAAAGGGATCACTTGGAGGTAAGATTTTCAACTTCATAACTCGTTTCTATGTCATTTTCTATGTAATTAAACTGGAAAATTGTTTAATTTATACCCAAAGTTTAGGGAAGTTAAGTGCATGGAATTGGAACTTTCTTTTAAGGATTTGAGTGGGCAATTGTGGTCTGATTTTGGTATTCTTGGTATGTATAGAATCGTGGGAGGACGAGGATTCTAGTGATGTAAATTTCATCTAATTCCGAGACGTGGGTCCGGGGATCAGGTTTGGCCGAATATAAAAAATTGCGTCTAAATTGATAGTTCTCGATTGGGTTTTGCTCCTTTAGCGTATATTGATGATGTTAATCTTGTTTTTGTTAGATTCGAAGCAATCGGGAGCCAATTTGAGGGGCAAGAGCATCGCGAATTAGTATTGTGGCCCGGTAGAGGTAAGTAATGGTTATAAATCTTGTCCTTTGGGTATGAAACCCCGGACTTCATATTTATCACTGTTTTTAGAATGGCACACATATTGGATGACGAGTATGTGGCACACATTGATTTTTTTGGACTGGACTTGGTCCTCTCCGCGGCAACTATTGAGTTGCATATTTTACTTTAAATCATATGTTAAATTGTGTTCTAACGACTATTGCTATATTTGGGCTATTTCCTCACTATTGATTTATGATTTACACTCAGTCATATTGTGCTTAATTGTTTTCAAAACTCAGCCTTATTTACACTATTTTGAGATATAAAAATGATATTTTGGGTCGAGTACCCCGTTTTACTAATACGCCCGAGGGGCTTTTGAGAGGTTCTAACTGAGTGAGGCCGAGGGCCTGATTGTGAGGATATGATATGCCACGAGGTGGCTTAATATTAGCGCTTGGGCTGAAGGAGCCCCTCTGGAGTCTGTACACAACCCCAGTGAGCGCAGGTACCTACTGAGTACGAGTGCCGAGTGCCGAGTGATGAGTGATTGGGAGGCATGAGTGATAGTGAGGTTGCCCGAGGGGCTGATACTGAGTGGCTGTGAGGTGCTGACTGATGTTCTGCCCGAGGGGCGATTTACGATTCGTGTTTTTTCCCGAGGGGCTACTTACGATTTATTTCATTTTACACTAAATCCTTCGGTTATTTTTATTTATCAAATTGTTGGAAAATATATTTTCAAAACATTTTTCTGAAGTTGGCTTTTAAGGCATGATGATTTCATATATCTATGTATATGTTGTTGGAAAGGAAGATTGTGCATATTGTGAACTGATGATATTTATTTTTATGTGTTTCTTCTCGCTTAGACTTGATTTATTTTCATTACTACTGAGTTGGCGTACTCACATTACTCCCTGCACCCCTGTGTGCAGATACAGGTACTGATACTGAGTGTTAGCCATCTATTCCGTGCGGAGCCGGAGTTTGGGATATAGAGGTAGCTGTTCAGCGTCCACAGCATCTTTGTTTTTCCTTCTTATGTTGTACCTAGTTATTTGTTCGGAGGTTTTGTATTATAATAGTAGACTTTTGGTATATTTCTTAGATGCTCATGATATGTTGACTCCGAATTTTGGGGATGGTTTAGACTATTTATTTGCCTAATAGATTCAGTAATTCTATACCCTTTTATGAAACGTTGAAAATGGTTGGAATTTTTTATAGAAACTGTAATTATGTAATTATTGACTAGCCTAGTTCCACGATAGGTTCCATCATGGTCGGGTTAAGATTTGGGGTTGTGACAGACGTCTGTTTGTTGGGGACACTGTATTCATGCCTGCAGGTATAGATAATCAGTTTGACGATCCCTCATAGTAGACAAGGTTAGCATTCAACGAAGGATGGGTAAGACTCCACCTCCTTCGGAGTCCAGCCGAGTGTATAAGTTATTGTGTCAGAGTTTTGCTACAGACATATGGGTACACCGGTACCCTGTCCCATTTCATGTAAAATAATCCTATAGATTTTGTAGACAAAGGTTCGTTTTGTACAGTATGTTAGAGTCCTTGATGGCCCATATGTGTTCATGTTTTAATAATGATGCTTCATTGATACAAAGCTTGACCACTTATAGTTGTACATTTACAAGTTGTGGCTCTATTGGCCCATGATAGTTAGAAGAAGAAAATGAGTTAAAGAGTGGTTCGCTCGGGCTAGACGGCACCGGGTGGCAGCCACGTCTCCCCAGGTTTGGGGCATGAAATTACAGGGGCAGTCACGACCCAAATCTAAACTGGCCGTGAAAATATTGTGGTACGAGGCTAGCTAAATTTACTGAAAATATTATAAGGTTCCCATTTGATACATAAATTACCCTATGTTTCATAATAGTTTCCACTTTTAAGCATTTCAAACAATAAAAATGATCAAAATGTCTAAACACAGCCCCAACACCTAGAGTCAACCGTCATTAGCAACTAAGAAGTGCTACAGTCTAATACAAATTCCCTACTATAATAAGTTTGAGAAGTAAAGTAAAATGACAAAGTAGGAAGGAGAAAGAGTAGGCTACTGACGCCGAGCAGCTACCTCGCAATCTCCGAACAATGCTCCAAATGGGGTAGCTCAACTATCGCTCTACCCCGGTGCCTGAATCTGCACACAAGGTGCAGGGAGTAACGTGAGTACGCCAAAACAGTAAGTCACAACCATAACTAAAGACTTGAGTGCAGTTGTAACGATCCAACCGGTCGTTTCGAATTATCGAACCCCATTCCCCTAAATGAAACTTCCCATAGCAGCTTATTATGATTTATGACTTGCGGGGACTGGTGGTTTGGGATTCGGAAGTGTTTAGAGTGCTATAGGAACACTTGGTTCCTCAAGGTTGGAATTTAAGGCCAAGTTTGACTTCGGTCAATATTTTTAGTAAACGACCTCCGAATCAAGTTTTGACGGTTCCAGTAGCTTTGTATGATGATTTTGGACTTGGGCGTATCTTCGAATGGGTTTTGGATGACCCAGGAGCATTTCGACGCCAAATATTGAAATAAGGATTTCCTTAAGTTAATATTGTGGTTTGGGACGTGTTTTTGTGTTATCGATGTCCGAACGGAATTACGAGACTGGGAATAGTTCTGTTATGTCATTTATGACTTGCCTGGAAAATTTGGTGTCATTTCGATTAGTATAGGTCTGTTCGGCGCATTGTTAGTGAATTCTAGGACTTTAATTTAATGGTTTGATTCAATTTTGTTTTGGGTCAAATTCTTAGTTTCGTTATTTTTGTTCACGTTCCGTAAATTCGAACGAGTCCATATCATGAATACAGACCTGCCAATGCCATTGGACGGCGTCCCGAGGGACTCGGGTGAGTTTTGGACCCCTCAGAGTTTAATGCGAAACACCATAATTTTTGTGTCTGGTTTCCTTTTATGCATTCGCGGTTGCTCTGCCGCGTTCGCATAGAAGGATCTGGGCGGGAGTGAAAATTTTCCCTATGCGTTGGAATAGGTGCTCCGCGTTTGCATAGGGTAGGGCATTGGGCCTGACCAACTTATCCCTTACTCAGTGTGTTTGAACCCCCCAGCCGCGCCCACGTAGGTCTAGCCCTGCTACCCTCCGCGTTCGCGAAGACCTCTCCACGTTCGCATAGAAGGCCTCATCAGGCCTGGCCATTTGTTCATCGCGAACGCACTGCCCCTGATGCGTTCGCATAGAAGGGGAAGCCGGGCAGTGTGTTTTTATAACGGGATTTAATTCATTTCCTCATTTTCTTCTTCCTTGGGACGATTTTCAGCATTCAAGTAGGGAAAATGACTTAGTTATTGAAGGTAAGTAAATTCTACCATAACATTAGTTTTATGCATGGATTACAAGCTAAATTAACTACCTAATTAGTGAAAATTAAGGATCTGGGGTAGTAACCTAGGGATTTTGAAAATGTAGAAAATTACCCGTCCATTGGCTATGAATTCATACAAAAATTATATATTAACAATCCTTAGGTTATGGGTGAGTGTTTCCTTCGAGAATTTTTGAAATCCGGGCATGCAGGTTAGATTATGGGATTTCTTCAAGAATGGTGAATTTGACTAAATAATAGGAGAAATCCATGCTTTAAATATAAATTTATATATTTGTATAACATTTTGCTATTTTCGAGTCCGTGGGTGTCGAGTTCAGAGTTTCGGGCGCATTCTTGACCTGGAAAGTAGGTGCGACGCAAGGTGAGTCTCCTTTCTAACCTTGTAAGGGGGAACTGTCCCCCTAGGTGGTTTAAATGCTATTATGTGATAATTGTAGGGGATACGTACGTGTAAAGTGACGAGAGTCCGTACGTAGCAGCTATTACTATTATGTCCGGGTAGTTAGGCCCACAGCAGGGCTTGTGTTTTACTTGATATGAACTATATGCTTAATATATTAAATGTTACATGCGACTTATTTCCCCGAGGTCATGGAATTTGAGAAAACATGTACGGAATTGTTCACTGAAAAGTTATTTAAAAAGGAATAATGTGTGTGTGTGTGACCGCTTCGCAATTTACATTCCGCCAGCGGAGTGTGATTTCTCCCACTCTTATAGGAACGGGCCGTACGCCACGGCGGATTAAGAGATGCAGTTTTGGTTCGGGCTGTTTGATCCTAGGCATTGCATAGAGAGGATTACTTTATGGTAGAGATGCACTTTCGGTTAGGGTCGTTCGATCCTCGGCAGTGCATAAATGTGAGTACTTTATGGAAGGTGCACTTATGGTTCGGGCCGTTCGACCCTTGACAGAGCACGTACATGACTATCTTATGACTCCGGCCGGTTGTCCTTACCCTGCATGCGCATGATTTATTTGTTACTAAATTCATGGAGATTGATTTGACAGATATTTGGGGGAAGGTGAAGCAGTAATTGTTTTATTCAATCTCAGTACTTCCTTGGATTTTAGTTCCTTATATATATTTGTTGCTTCACTGCCTTTACATGCCTACCATTTCCATCATATTCTATTAAATTATACTGTTGGACCTAGTGAGTGTCCAGTCGACCTCTCGTCACTACCTCTACGAGGTTAGGCTAGATAGTCACTGGGTACATATATATTTATGTACTCATGCTACACTTTTGTACTTAATTATACAGGTTCTGAGGCTGGTGCATCTGGTTGTCGAACCGAAGCTTTATTTTGATTGTAGATGGACCTGACTTCACGGTAAGCTGCTTTCTCCTGGCGATCTCCAGCCGTACCATGGGGTTTCTTTTGCTTATTTCTCGTCTATTTTCTTCAGACAGTGGGACTGTATATTTTATCTTTTGTATATTCTGTTAGTATGCCTGTAGGACTTGTGGCACTAGTTCCTCACACACACGTGATAGTTATTATGGATTTCGGGTTTGTATATATATTGGCTCACGCCTCTTCATGACTGTTTTTGATTAAAAACTGGCTAATTATCCTTGTCGATTCAAGTTTTAAGTTTTAAAAACTAAGTATATGTTGAAATGTTTAATCTAATAAGAAAGAACCCTTAGTAAATTGAGAGTTGGCTTTCCTGACCCTGCTGTTGAGCACCATCATGACCTAAGTTAGGATTTTGGGTCGTGACAACATGGTATCATAACACTAGGTTCACGTAAGTCTCAAGAGTCACGGGCAAACCCAGTAGAGTCTTGCAGATCGGTACGGAGACGTCTCTACTTATCTTCAAGAGGCTATAGGGTGTTAGGAAACCTCTCTTTATTCTTATTCTATCGTGCAGTCGATGCTTTAATAAACTCATTCTTCTATTCTCTCACATATGGTGAGGACGTGTGCATCTGATGTTCCAGACCCGGGAAGGGCCGCTACCCCCATTGTTCGAGGCTGCGACAGAGGCCAGGGGAGGGCACAGGCCCGCGGCAGGGGACGACGGGATCCCATAGCTATCCCGATTCCGCCACCAGAGGACCCTATTATAGAGGAGCAGGATGAGGTTCCTCCAGCATACCCTGCTCCAGTAGACTTCATGACTGCGCCAGGCTTCCAGGAAGTCATGGGCCGTATGATGAGATCTATGGACACTATGTCCCAGGTTGGTTTATTTCCAGCAGATCCTGCCACTTCTCAGGCAGGAGGGGTAGTCCAGACCCCTACTGCCCAGGCTGCAGGCTAGACATCAGCATTATATCATACCCCGGGTACATTGCTAGTGGGTGGGGTCCAGCCTATTGCAACAGCACCTGAGCCCAGACCAGCTGCGGACGGCGATCCACAAAAGTTATTGGATAGATGGACTCGATTGCACCCTCCAGTCTTTGGGGGTGAGCGAGGCGAGGATGCCCAGGATTTTGTGGATAGGTGCAGGGATAGACTGCACAATATGAGGATACTAGAGTCCCATAGATTGGATTTCACTACCTTTCAGTTGGAGGGCAGAGCTCGTAGGTGGTGGCAATCCTATATTCTTAGTAAGCCAGCATATTCTCCTCCTGTCACTTGGGAGCTGTTCACGCAGCTGTTTTTGGATAGAAATATCCCACCCTCTAAGAGGGAAGAGCTGCGGTATTAGCTTGAGCAGCTACAGCAGGGACAAATGTCAATGACAGATTATGAGGCCAGATTTCTAGAGTTGTCTCGCCATGCACTCATGATACTACCTACTTATGTAGAGAGGGTTTAGAGATTCGTGGCTGGGTTGCAACCAGATATTAGGGCCACCATGGCCCGAGAGGTGGAGATGGGTACTCCTTATTAGCTGGTAGAGATTGCTATCGAGTGGTATCGATCGAGCAACAGGGAGCAGGGGCAGCAGGACAAGAGAGATAGATTCTCTGGAGATTTCAGAGTTGTCCCAGCTAGGGGCAGAGGTTAGTTTAACAGTGGTCAGCCCAGTATGCCTTTATATTCAGTACCTCCACCACCTCCCCGAGGTGTTCCAACGAGGCATCAATTCAGCACCATGCCAGAGCATTCCCACCGTCCTCCAGCCATTCAGAGTTCACCCAGTGGTTATCCCAATCATCCGAGATCCTCCGACACCTACTTCAATGCTATGCTAGAGGGACATCGCCCTCCGGCCGTTCAGGGTTCTTCTTCAGGGAAGTAGACTATGGTACTTGGGTTGTTACGAGTGTGGAGATCCAGGTCATATGAGGTGGCAATGTCCTAGGTTTCAGGGCAAGGCCGTACAACAGGGTTATCAGCCTATGGGTCCGGCACCAGAAGTCTGGCCACCTAGAGAGGGAGGACAGGTCGGCAGGGGTCGTCCTAGAGGTTGAGGCCAGTCAGGGGTAGGTCAGGCAGCTCCTGTTCACTCTGGTGGAGCTCAATCTTCCGGTACTCCAACAAGATTCTATGCCATTCCGTCCAGATCAGATGTAGTGGACTCAGACGTCGTGATCACAGGTATTATCTCAGTATGTTGTAGAGAGGCTTCAGTATTATTTTACCCAGGATCCACCTATTTTCAACATTATTTTTTCATTTTCTTGATGCTCCTCGTGAGTCCTTGGGTTCTCCTATATGTGTGTCCACTCTTGTGGGCGATCTGTGGTGGTAGACCGGATTTATCGGTCTTGTGTGATCACCTTCTGCGGGTTCGAGACCAAAGCGGACCTTTTATTGCGCGACATGGTTGATTTTGAGATTATTCTAGGCTTGGATTGGCTATCTCCTTATCATGCCGTGCTAGATTTCCATGCCAAGACATTTACTTTAGGCATGCCCGAGTCGCCTAGGCTGGAGTGGAGAGGTTCCTCAGTTAGTGCAGCCAGCCGGGTTATTTCATTCATGAAGGCTCGGCATATGGTCGAGAAGGGTTGTCTGGCCTATTTTGCTTATGTGCGGGACACCACCGCCGATTCTCCGGCGATTGATTCAGTGCCAGTGGTTCGAGATTTGCTGATATCTTTCTTTCAAACCTTCCAGGCATGCCTCTGGACCGTCATATTGATTTCTGCATTGATTTAGCTCCAGGCACCTAACCTGTATCTATTCCTCCGTACTGTATGGCTCCAAAGGAGTTGAAGGAGCAGCTTGAGGAGTTGTTAGCAAAGGGGTTCATCAGACCAAGTGTATCGCCATGGGGTGCTCCAGTTATATTCGTAAAGAAGAAGGATGGGTCCATGCAGATGTGTATTGATTACCGCCAGTTGAACAAGGTCACCATTAAGAATAAGTATCCTTTGATGCGCATTGATGATTTGTTTGACCTGTTGCAGGGCGCTCGGGTGTTTTCCAAGATTGATTTGACATCGGGATATCATAAGTTGAAGATTTGGGCCTCAAATGTTACGAAGACTGCTTTTCTTACGAGATATGGCCACTATGTGTTCCTGGTGATGTCCTTAGGCTTGACTAATGCCCCAGTAGTATTCATGGACTTGATGAATAGAGTGTTCAGGCCGTACATTGATTACTTTGTTATTGTCTTTATTGATGACATCTTGATTTACTCAGGTAGCCTGGGGGAGCACGAGCAGCATTTGAGAATGGTGCTGCCGACCCTGCGGGAATAGAAGTTATATGCTATGTTCTCCCAAGTGTGAGTTCTGGTTGGATTCCATAGCATTCCTGGGGAATGTAGTATCCGAAGAGGGTACCAAAGTTGATCCTCAGAAGATCGAGGCAGTTCAGAGGTGGTCGCGTCCTACCTCAGCTACAGAGATCAGGGGCATTTTGGGCCTACCAGGCTATGATCGTCGATTTGTGGAGGGGTTCTCTTCTATTGCAGCACCATTTACCAGATTGACTCAGAAGAATACGCCATTCCAATGGTCTGACGAGTGTGAGGCGAGATTTTAGAAGCTCAAAACAACATTGACCTAAGCACCAGTTCCAGTATTGCCTTCCGATTTTGGGATATATACAGTATATTGCGACGCTTCGCGCGTTGGCTTGGGGTGTGTGTTGATGCAGGAAGGGAGAGTTATTGCTTATGCTTCGGGCAGCTGAAGGTTCATGAGAAGAATTACCTTGTGCATGACTTGGAGTTGGCGGCGATTGTTCATGCTCCTAAGATTTTGAGGCACTACTTGTATGGAGTGTCATGTGAGGTTTATGCAGACCACTGTATCTTGTAGCACTTGTTCAAGTAGAGGGAAGCGCCGATGGCTTGAGTTGTTGAAGGATTATGATATCACCATTCTTTATCATTCGGTCAAGGCAAATGTGGTAGCAGACGCTTTGAGCAGGAAGGCGGAAAGTATGGGTAGCTTGGCTTATATTGCAGCAGAGGAGATACCTCTAGCCTTGGACATTTAGTCCTTAGCTAATCGCCTGGTGATATAAGACCTTTCAGAGCCTCGTCGAGTTTTAGCACATGTGGTTGCTCAGTGTTTGTTATTTAGGGAGATTAAGGCTTGGCAGTATGTTGATCCGTGTTTGGCAGAGCTATGGGAGGCAGTGGTTCAAGGTAGGGCCAAGGAGGTTACTATTGGCGAGGATGGTGTTCTAAGACTTCAGGGCCGCTTATGTGTTCCTAATGGTTATGGCCTGAGGGAGAGGATTCTAGAAGAGGCACACAATTCTCGGTATTCTGTTCATCCTGGTGTTACGAAGATGTATCGTGATTTGAAGCAGCATTACTGGTAGAGGAGGATGAAGACGGACATCATGGAGTACGTGACTAGGTGTCTTAATTTCCAGCAGGTGAAAGTATGAGCACCAGAGGCAGGAAGCCTACTTCAGCAGATGCACATTCCTGAGTGGAAATGGGAGTGCGCCACTATGGACTTGGTGGTTGGGTTGCTGCGGACTTTGCGGACGGTTGACACGGTTTGGGTCATTGTGGATAGATTGACCAAATCGGCGCATTTCATTCCAGTAGCTACTACTTATACTTCTGAGAGGTTAGCCCAGATCTACATTCGGGAGATAGTCCGGTTGCGTAGTGTGTCAGTGTCCATTATATCAGATCGAGGTCCTCAGTTCACCTCTCATTTATAGAGAGCATTGCATAGTGAGATGGGCATCCAGATAGATCTCAGCATAATATTTCAACCTCAGACTGATGGTCAGTCGGAGCGTACAGTTCAGGTATTGGAGGACATGCTCAGGGCATGCATGATTGACTTCGGAGGTCAATGGGACCAGTTCTTGCCTTTGCCCGAGTTTGCTTACAATAATAGCTACCAGTCCAGCATTGAGATGGCTCCATTTGAGGCTTTGTATGGTCGGTGATGTCGTTCCCTAACGGGTGGTTTAAGCCAAGTGAGGCTAAGTTATATGGTGCCGACCTAGTGAGGGATGTTTTGGAGAGGGTGAAGATGATTCAGGAGAGGCTCCACATAGCACAGTGTAGACATAAGAGTTACGTAAATCAGAGGGCACGTGATGTATCATTTAACAACATACTAGGTGCAATGAGCGGTATGGAATTAGGATTGCAAGATCAAGGTTGTAGTTCACTTTAGAAAGGGATGTCACAAACTCGCAGGAGTGGAAGGAAGATTTCAGATGTTAAGAGTATGCTGGCGCTATTTCTTTGTCGCCTAAGAATGGTGTTCTGTGGAAGAGGAATTTTGTATTGATTAACATATTCTTGATTTGCATGACAGTAATAGTACGGTTGGTACCCTTGGATGTGCAGATTTTGCTATCTGGTGTGGAAGGTTGTGGGAGTATCTCCCACGAGATGATTTTGTAAGTGTGACGTGTCAGTCATTTAATTGGTAGAGATTGAAATCAGGTATGAAGATACTGGTACAGTCGCTGTTTGGAGAGTTTATGTTTGAGAAACACACTATTCGTATGGTTACAAACTGTGGAAATTTGTTATGGATTTTACGGTTGATCATATATGTCAAGATAGGGTCATGGTGGATATTTGGAAAGCCATTAACCTATTTTTGGATGATCTGAATTGGCTTTGAGGTCCGTGGGTAGACCTAATGTGAAGGTATATTCTACACCAGATCAAATATACTTATTCGGCATAACATTGCTTATGGATGAGTCTTCAGGCATGGTGGATGTTATTCCTGCCCTCATCTATTTCATATGTTACTCTTTCATGCCATGTTGGTTGTGAGGTGGCTTGATTATTCACACCCGTGTTGTGATCCTTTGTAGCTTGTGGTTTTGTACGAGCGATATGGCTCTCAAGATGCTGAATTATTTAATGCACCTTAGTCGTGCTTAGGCCTTCGTAGTGCATGGTGTTGTCCGCCTTGCCAAAGTTATGTTTACGCACTTGGCGTGCTTGTAGTTGATATGTGTGTCTACTGAATATTAACACTTTCGCTCAATGAGTATTCCTTTATTGATTGTTATGTGTGGATCGAGTGGCACGCCTCCATGAGTACGATGTTTGGATCGAGTTATGCGCCGCAAGAGTATTATGTGTGGATCGGGTTTCATGCTGCAACATTCAGATGTTGGGTATGGTTCCTTATACATATTTTTTATGTTTTGTTTATCATCTTTGCGATATTTTCATAGAATTTGTTTGACTATATTATTCGTTACACGGGCTGGATAGTTTTGTACTCGAGTTTGATTTTCTTTAATGGTCATATTCGAGTTGTGGTTTGTTGGCACATTGATGATGTTGTATGAGATTAGATGGTTTTGATGTGTCTTGTTGATCGAGCAACTTGTGCTGGGCGAGATAATGTTGTTGGACCTTAAATCAACCCAGACAAATTTGTATAATGTATGTTGGAGCGAAAATATCATTAATTAGTTCAGAAAGTGGCACTGGTTCCTATTGAGCGGAGGAACTCCATGATTTATTGTTTTGATGAGTCGTTAAGAGATTATGCAAATCTCTACCATCGTTGAAGAATTGTAAGGTTTGGAACATGATTCATATGGGTCGTGAGGTATATTACGGGCACCAGGTTCGTAAATTTACACTTATTGTGGTTGGAGGATGTTACTATGGGAGAATGAATTGTGCTTTGCATTGCGCGATTACATCATGGGTGTATGATCATGTTTTGGTACAGATTGTTGAGATTGATATGGTGTATGCAAGAATTAGACCTTATAGGAATTTTGGATGTTGGGATATGGTTCTAAGGCTTGTAGGCTAAGGAAGAAGGAAAGATCTTCTGTTTGGGTTGAGATAATGTGCTCATATGGATTGTGATGGCACATGGAGGTGCACGAGGAGTTATACTGTGGTTTTGGAAATTTTGTAACCGTTATTGGTACGTTCAAGTACGAACGTAGGTTTAAGAGGGGGGGATGCAACATAACGACTAGAACAATCGTTTTGATCTCTAGCATGTCCTTCGATGGTTGAAAACCTTGAGTAGCTTCCCTTATGAATTATGACTTGCGCATGTAGTTGTTTTTGGTTTTCGAGAAGTTCAGAGTAGATTTAGAAGAATAATTCTCAATTCAGAAGCCTTAAGTTGGAAGAATTAACCATATTTGACTTTTGATTAAACGAGCTCGGAAGAATTTTGAAGGTTCCTATAGGCTCGTAAGGTGATTTCTGACTTAGGCATATGTTCGGGTTGAGTATCGGATGGTCGGGAGAAATTTGGCGCTTATTATCAGAAGTTTTCATTTTAGAAGGTTTTGAATTAGCTAAGTTTGACATAGAGTATAATTTGGGGTTATCGGACTCCGGGCGGTGTTCCAGGATCTTGAATAGGTTTATTTAATTGATTGGAACTTGTGTGTCAAGTTTGGCCGCGATATGGAATGTCTAAGTAAAAACCTATTCAAGGTCCTGAAATTGTGGATTCGTGGTGTGTCGAGCCATTGGATAAGTTTAAACAGGGTATATAATCTTGTTAGAATGATTAGACGGGGTTCCTCGGGCCTCGGGTGTGTATTAGGGTGGTTTCAGATCATGTTTAGGCCTTTTTGAACTGCTGATAGCTGATGTCAGGGGTGTGAATCGTGACCGTGGAGGCCTTGGCCACGATCGCAAGAGCAAAATGTATTCCCGTCCTTGTGAATCGCGATCGGGAAAGGTAGGTTCGTGATCACGTAGAAGGAATTTATACTTTCAATGGACTAATTTCGAGAGCTTATATCTTGCAATCTATAAAGAATTTGAAGATGATATAAAAATAACAGTTGTAGCCCTTTAAATCTGGTTTGCAGAAAATTGAACTGTTTTTCATTTAATTTTGTACAATAAGTTATAGTCATTATATTTAAGGGTTTATGTGAAGAGGAAAATAAAATTTGTACGTCGCAATCGAGGGGCTTCTTGGTCGCGATCGCGATGAAGAAAATGATGGAACATTTTTTGACCGCGCTCGTGAAGAAAGGGGCCTAGCAGGTATATTAAATATTTGGGAATTTGAGTTCATTTCTTCACTTTTAAGTTTTTGGAGCACATGTTGGGCGATTTGGGGTGATTCTTGAAGACCATTTTCGCAATATATCATAAGGTAAGTCATTCCTACTCATTGTGAGTTAAATACATGGATTATTTATGGAGTTTAACATAAATATTGGTAGAAATTATGAGATTCGGAAGAAACATAGAAGTGATATTCTTGGATTTTGACCATGAAATTGGACATTGAATAGAAAATAATTTATATATTTGAGTACGTGTAGCTATGAGTAATGTTTATCTTTGAAATGTTTTAGAATCTGGGTATGTGGGCCCGGATGTTGAATTTGTTGACTTTACATTTAGTGTTGAAAATATTTTCTACTTGATTTAGTTATGAGTCATTGAGTATATTTTTATTGGTTTGCACGTTCTTTTACTTGTTTTGGATCGTTTGGCACTGGTTTGAGGTGCTAGAGAGGCGTTTGAGCCGGTTATCAAATTTCAGAGCGAGGTAAATTTCCGGTCTAACCTTATGAGAGGGAATTTACCCCATAGGCGTTAAACTTGCTATGTTATACATGTTGGAGCTACACATGTATGAGGTAACAAGTGTACACGCATATGCTAGAATTCTTCATTAGGTCCGGGTAGACTTGGACTTATGCCATGCTTTAATCGTATTATTTGAGTTATCCTTGCATGCTTTAATTAACATATTCAGCCTGACACTGGACTTGTATAGAGTTCCAAACATTGCTACCTTAAATACTTGACGAGCTACTTGGTTAGTCGTGGAGCATACACTTCTCTTTTAAGTATTTATCCCGTGTTGTACAAAATTTTCCGAAAATCTCTTAAACTTTATCTCACACATATATTCATTTACTTTAACCTGTCTATTCTATATTCTAGACAGATGTTGTATTACTATTGTACTCCCTAGTAAATGTTCATGCTTGTGGTTGTATTTGGTAATGATTTTGGGTTTTTATTTTTGCCACATTCGAATATTTAAAATAATAACATCTTTAGTTTTTATGAAAATGAACGAACTTTCACTCTATATTTCTTTAATTATTTTGAAATATATTTTGGATTTACTATTCACGTATTGATTTAATCGTTGGCTTGCCTAATGGTAGCGTTGGTCACCATCACGACCTAGAGTAGGATTTGGGTCGTGCCATAACATTTATCTGAAAAATATTTATATAGACAGAGATGGATAAGTAGGGAAGGATGACTCCATGTGCTACGGATTGGATCAGGTAAACAACTCACCATGAAGTTGCCACCAAAATGCTCTTATTCCTCTGGATGGATACTACTAATGCCTATCACAGAACCTGCCAAAAATATACACAAGTGTAGTATGAGTACAAAATCATGATACTTAGTAAGTACCAAGTCGATCCTCGAAGAAGTATAAAATCAACACTTACTATCAGTTCAAGAATCAGGTAAAAGACGAAATAAGATACAAAGTAACATATGGAATTGTAATGACCCGGCCGGTCGTTCCGTGAGATTAGCCTCGTTTCCCCTGTTTCTGCTTTATCATATGTTACTTAGCCTATTTATGTTGTATTGGTTCGGTTGGTTCGGGTTCGGAGTGATCGTGGTGAGAACTGAGACACTTTGTTATGACCCAAAATCCCTAAGGTCGGGATGGCGCCGGACGTCCATGTCAGGCAAGCCAACTCATTCATTAATTAAAACAACTTTCCGGTTTTAAAAAAATTATGAAAACATTTCTTTTTCCTAAATTACATATTAACCAAATAAAACTCTGTTAAATAAAAACAGTGGTTTAAAGATTACACTTAAGCAATTATATCCCAATACATAACCCAGAACCCGGTGTCACAAGTACATGAGCAATATCTAAAAATTCAACAATCATTACAAGCATGTCCGAAATACAACTGGATAAGGTAATTTAAATGGAATAGATACAGTGCGAAGGAGACTCTGTCAGCTGCGTATCGCCTCCGGATGATGCAGCTCGCCTAAGTCTCTGAATCCTCCACATTGATATGAAAGTACCTGTGCAATAAAAATACACAGCAAGTGTAGCATGAGTACAAAACAACATGTACTCAGTAAGTCACCCGCCTAACCTCAGATAGGTAGTGACGAGAGGTCAAATTAGACACTTACTAGGGTCCAACAATATAATATATGACAGAATATGATGAAATACAGTAGACATGTAAGATAGTGAGCAGCGAGTACGTATCAAGTACAGAGATCCAGGTAACCACTGAGAATAAACAACAATGTACACTTTCCTTTTTCCCAAATACATGTCAAGCCAATACCAATAGAATAATACCAAATAGTCATGCGCACACAGGGGTAAGACAACCAGCCGAAGTCATAAGATAGTCAACCTCTCTATGCACTGCCGAATGATCGATCGGCCCGTACCAAAAGTGCATCTCTCAACCTCTCTACGCACTGCCGAAGGATCGATCGGCCAGTCCCAATGTGCGGCTCTCAATCTCTCTATAAACTGCCAAAGGATCGATCGGCCCGTCCCAAAAGTGCATCTCTCAATCTCTCTACGCACTGCCGAAGGATCAATCGGCCTGTCCCAAAAGTGCGACTCTCAATATAATAATCCTCTATGTGCACTGTCGACAGATCGACTGGCCCGTCCCAAAAGTTCACCTCTCAATATAATACGGCTAGCCTGCTCGCGAATCATACATGCGACTCAGGTGCTCATAAGAATACATACACAAATATAGGATCTTTCTGCTCGCGAATCACTCAAGCGACTCAGGCACCCAAAGTTACACATATCCACATAATAAATTCATATTTTATCAAGAAAATCATTTTTCTCAGGAAATGGAAAAGTCTTTATTGAAAGAAACCTGAAATATAAGTTTTAAAATCTTGTTTTTGAAACTCATTTGTCCAATTTAGTAACACTCCATAATACAACCCAGTCCAGGTACACATATATATTCACAGTGGAAACAATTCTCTTTTTAGAAGGTTAACAATATGAACTCTAATTGTCTTTTAAACTTTCAATCACGTTTTCAGTCATATTAGCAGTTTACTATTACAGGCAGAGTTACAGGTACACACATAAAGCATGTTAGTGGGTCCTAGGCTACCCGAACATGGCATAATAGTAGCTACGCACAGACTCCCATCACCTCATGCGTACATAGCCCCCTAAGATAATATCATATACTGAAGTTAGAAAGGAGACTTACCTCACTCCGAAATTCCAACACCGGCTTCCTATCCCTTCCGGGGACTCCAATGGATGCACAACGCCCCCAAACTAACCAAACAATGAAAAACCAATAAAAATATACTCTAATATTTGCTAAAAATTCAGATTATATAAATTCCCAACTCCGCTCAGTGAATTGACCAAAATGCCCTCGGGCCCACGCACCCTGATTCCGAAATTTCTTGAAGATAATCTCTACCCGAGGCTTTACTAGTTCAATCACAAAATTTACTCCAATATTCATGCTCAATTCGTGGCTAAAATCAAATTTCAACAATTCAAGGTTTCCTTGAAATTTTCCCACATTTTTTCCAATTCTCATATCAAATCTATGTAATAAATCTTGTATTTAACTTGGAAATAAGTAGAAATAACTTACATTTGATGTTTGATGAAATCCCCCTTGAAATGCTCTCCAAAATCATCCAAACCAAATGAAAGAAAATGAAAGAAATGGGCAATATTCGTGTTTTAAATAATCTGCCCATGCTTCATCAAGTTGTACCTTGCACTTGTGTTGTACAGGTTGTACACCTTATTAAAATTTTCCCTTGTTGAATACCTTTTATTAAAACATCCATAACTTCTTGTAGAAATATTCAAATAACATACGGTTTGATAATTTAGAAATTAGACTTGAAGATATTTAATTTGATAGGTTTTACACCATATAACTCTTTATATATCCCTAGATATGAGTTTCTAAAGTCGGCTCCATGCATCAGAAAATTCTGGCGAAACTACTCCACCAGCCATCTTCAATTCGTCATAACGTCTTGCAAAAAATTCCAAATGACAAATTATTTAATGTTCTGAAAACTAGACTTCAGGATCTACAACTTTTATGTTTTGAAAATTTTCATATTCTTTATAGATTTCGAGATATAAGATTCCACATTCAGCTCCACGATTGCACTAGTTGCTGTCAAAACAGCTTTTCTGCAGAAAATTTCAGCAACTTTTTGGTCCGAAATTTATTCCGTTAACCTTCCGAAATCCACCCGAGGCCCTCGAGACCTCAACCGATTATACCAGCATGTCCCAAAACATGATACGAACTCGCTCGAGGCGTCAAATCACATCAAACAACGCCGAAATCATGAATCGCACTCTAATTCAAGCTTTATGAACTTAGAAATTTCAAACTTCTACATCCGATGTCGAAACCTATCACATCACGTCCAATTGACCCCAAATTTTGCACACGTGTCATATTCGAAATTACGGAAATGCTCCAAATTTCAGAATTGGAATCCGACCTCGATATCAAAAAGTCAAACTCTCGGTCAAACTTTTCAAAAACCTTCAAATTTCTATCTTTAGCCAAATGACTTCAAAATGACCTCCGGATATCCGAATTCACTTCCGATCACGCTCCCAACTCCATAATCACCATACAGAGCTATTCCCAAACTCATAATCCCAAACGGACCTCTATAACATTGAGATGCCTTTCAATCCAAACTTATGAAATTCTTCTAAAATACTAACTTCCACAATATACACCGAAACGCTCCCAAGTTATCCAAAACCCGACCCACACATATGCCCAAGTCCAAAATCATCATACGAACCAGCTGGAACCTTCGGATCCTGATTCCGAGGTCGTTTACTCAAAATTCCGGTCTTTCTCAATTTCTTCTACTTAAGGCTTCTAAAATGAGAATTTTCCTTTCAATTTAACTCCGAACCTCCTGAATTTCAACTCTGACCATACATACAAGTCACAACACCCGAAATGAAGTAGTTCATGACTCTCAACTGCTGAACGACGCGTTGGATCTCAAAATGACTGGTCGGGTCGTTACATACTTAGTCTCTTAAATTAGCTTAATAGTTAAAAAAGTCAACTGGGAGTAAACTTATTGATAAACGACCTTGGAATGTGGATCTTATTGATCGAATAGCTTCATTAGGTGATTTAGGACTTAGAAATATGTTCGGAATGAAGTTTGGATATCCAGTGTAGAATTAGGCTTGAATTGGCGAAAGTTAGTTTTTGGCGATTTCCGGTCGGCAGGGGAAAATAGGCTATCGGTGTCAGAATGGAATTTCGACAGTTGGAGCAGGTTTGTAATGTCAATTTGGATATGTGTGTAAATTTTTAGGTCATTGGAACGCGTTTTGGTTTGTTGCGACAACATTGGCGGAATTTAGAAGTTTCAAAGTTCATAGGCTTGAATTTGATGTGATTTTCGTGTTCTTGCATTTTTTTTGGTGTTTCGAAGGTACAACTAAGTTTGAATGAGGTTATGGAATATCTTGGTATGTTTGGTTGTGGTCCCGAGGGCCTCGGCTGTGTTTCGGGTGGTTAACGGACCAACTCTTGGCATAAAACCTTGCAGATTTTTGCTGGTGTGAGTTTCTGGTTTCCTTCTATGCGATTGCGGGAGGATGTTTGCGATCGCATAGGACTAGCTGGGGATGGCAGGATTCTTTTTATACACGATCACGTGGTAGAATTCTCAATTACGTGGGTGTGATATTGTTGTGCAGTGCGATCACGTGGTGTTGTTCGCGTTCACATAGAGTTGAAGGGCGTGTGAGGAGGATTAGTCGTTGTTCTTCGCGATTGCGTAGAGTGGTTCGCGAGCGCGTGGGTTTATGTCATGTTGAATCACGATCACGTATATATGTCTGTGATCGCGTAGTGTAATTTGATGGGGCAGCAAATTTTTTCTTCGCGATCGCGTGGGAGCTTTAGCGATCACAATGAAGAAATAGGCCTGGGCAGACAGTTTTTAAGTTATAAATTCAGGGGTTCTTAGTCATAACTCAATATTTCATTAGAGATCTCGGGGGAAGGAGATTTTGGACGAGCTTTTCAGTGGAGTTCTTGTGGCAAGTGTTCTTCAATCTTTTTTGGTTCAATTTCATGAATTTGTTTTGATTTTCACCATGCAATTTGAGGAATTAAAGTAACAAAGTTGGGAAAATAGGAGGAAAATTTGGAAAATTCTTTTGGTGATTTGAGTGTGCAATTAACGTCGGATTTTGGTAAATTTGGTATGGGTAGACTCGTAAGGGAAAGAGGATCCTACTTTTATGATTTTTATACAATTTCGAGACGTGGGCCCGTGCTCAGGTTTGGCAAAATTTCAAAATTTGTGTCTAAATTGATTGTTTTCGATTGGGTTTTGTTGCTTTAGCGTATATTGATGACGTTAATCTGGTTTTGCTTAGATTCAGAACATTTGGGAGCCAATTCGAGGGACAAGAACATCGCGGAGTAGCTTTTGGGCTGTTTTGAGGTAAGTAACGATTGTAACTTTAAACCTGAGGGTATGAAACCTCGGTATTTGATATTGTTTTGGTAAATGAGGTGACGCACATGCTAGGTGACGAGTATGGGGGCGTGCACCGATAGGGACTGTGACCTGGTCCGTCTCGTAGCGACTATTAAGTCGCGTATTTGATTTGAAACCTTGCGATATCCTGTATTTTAGAAATTTATACTATTTTATGGGCTGTGAGCCATGTTTGGGGCCTTGTACCGACCTGTGTAGACCCTCAGAGGTACTTTTACACTATCCTGATAGAATAATTCTGAACTAAGTCAGGTTTTCTACTTGTTGTTATTTTAACTGTTATCACACTGATTTGAAACTCTTAGAAGAATTTTGGGCTGACAACCGTGAGTTGAGATGAATTGCCCGAGTGGTTTGTGAGGATGACTGAGCGAAGCCGATAGCCGAGTATGTGAGGATAGTTATGGATCGGGTTGCACGCCACAACAATATATATATATATATATATATATGTTATATATTACATATGGATCGGGCTGCATGCCACAACAAACATAGCTCTCGGGTTGTAGGAGCCCCTCCAGACTCTATACACCCCCACTGGGCGCAGTCGACTATTAGATGGATTGGGCTGCACACCGTAGTGTACGTTATAAGGATCGGGCTGCACGCCGCAGTGTATGTTATAAGGATCGGGCTGCACGCCGCAGCATATATATATATATATATATGTATATATGTATATATTGGATCGGGCTACCCGCCGGAACAGTTTTGTGTATTCATAGTACCTGCTGAGTACGAGTGTTTAGTGTGAGCATCAAATACTGATAGTGGATTCATGAGTAACTGAGAGGCTTGCCCGAGAGGCTTTATTGTGAGTGATATTGTGCCCCAGGGTCTTATATTCTATGAAACTACCGTTTTCACTCTTCTTTACATTGAGCCTCTGATGATAATTTTGGACAAGAGATTTTATGCGAGATTTTAAAATAGAAACTGGAGTTTTATGAAAAATTCGGAATAGAGATTCCTGGCTTGATTTTTTCATTTCCACTGTTATTCATTATATGGATTTACATGATTTATGAACGCTCGTCACTACACTTAAGTTTTTATTTACTTTGATTACTTACTGAGTTGGCATACTCACGTTACTCCCTGCACCTCTGTGTGAAGATCCAGGTACCAGACCATCTCACTAGTTGATTTCCGGACGTGCTTGGAGTTGTTCGAGGATCGAGGTAGCTGCTCAGCGTCCCCAGCTCACCTCATTTCCTTTCCTCAGTTCATAGTTTTTGTCTCTTGTGCTCCAGGCCTTGTAGTAGCAAGTCACCTTAGTGTACATTGTATTTGCAGTTCTAGATGCTCATGGCAGTTGACTCTAGGTTTTGGGGAAGTGTATAAATTTTTCATCTCATTTTGCTGTTTTAAAATCTACTAATTTTGGAAAGTTATGATAGTTTGTAATGGTTGGCTAGTCTAGTTCCATGATAGGCGCCATCACGGCCGGCTTAGGATTTGGGGTCGTGACAAGCTGGTATCAGAGCCTAGGTTACATAGGACTCAACGGTCATGAGTAGGTTTAGTAGAGTCTTGTGGATCGGTACTGAGACGTCTATACTTATCATTGAGAGGTTGCAGAACCCTTAGGAAATATCTAAGTTTTCTTGAATTCTGTCGTGCCACTTTGTTGATTTTAGAAATCTAAACTTCTGTTATTTCATTCTCTCACAGGGTGATCAGCCACCGACGAGAGGTCGAGGTCGCGGTCACGGTCGAGGCTGTGGTAGAGGTAGGGACTAGCCGGTGCAGCATCCAAGGCAGTACCAGTTGATCCCCTTACTATTCAGGATCAGGTTCCCGCCACAGTTGCTCCAGCGGGACAGGCTCAGGAACCAGCAGTGCCTATTGTTATTCCGAGTCTTCAGGAGACCTTGGCTCAAATCATGACTGTGTGTACCACCCTTTCTTAGGTAGTTTCCACTATTTCTCAGGCCGGGGGAGGCAGTCAGACTCTAGTTGCCCGGACACCTGAGTAGGTTACTCAGGGCCATCAGACACCGGGGGCGGTTCCAGCCCAATCGGTTGCTCCAGTTCATGACTTCATGGTCCCAGTTATGCCAGATGATGAGCAGCGTAGGCTGGAGAGGTTTAGTAGACTTCAGCCTCCGACATTCAGTGGTGCTAAGGGCGAGGAAGCGCAGGGTTTCTGGATAAGTGTCAGCGGATGCTTCGTACTGCTGGGATTCTGGAGACCAATGGGGTCTCGTTTGCTACTTTTCAGTTTTATGGCGCTGCTTTCACTTGGTGGGAGTCTTTTAAGAGGCGTAGGCCTATTGGTTCAGCACCCCTCACCTGACAGCAGTTCTCCACTATCTTCTTGGAGAAGTATGTACCCTAGTCTCACAGGGAGAACAACATAGGCATTTTGAGCAGCTGCTTCAGGGGGAGAGGATTAGGAGGTTCGTGGATGGCCTCACTTATCAGCTCCAACTTTTTATGACTCGGGAGAGAGTGTCAGGTGCTTCAGGGGGAGAGGATTAGGAGGTTCGTGGATATTGGGCATGGATTGGTTATCTCCGTGTCATGTTGTTCTTAATTGTCACGCTAATACCATGACCTTAGCTATGCCAAGATGTTTGCGGGTTGAGTGGGGAGGTTCTTCTGAGTATGTGCCTAGCAGGGTGATTTCCTACCTGAAGGCTCAGCGTATGGTTGAGAAAGGGTGTTTATCATACCTGGCTTTTGTGAGGAATGTCAGTGGTGAGACTCCCGCTATTGATTCGGTTCTTGTGGTCCTTGACTTTCTGGGCGTGTTTCCTGCTGACCTGCCAGGCATGCCACCTGACAGGGACATTGACTTTGGTATTGACCTTTTGCCAGGCACTTAGCCTAAATCTATTCCACCTTATCGGATGGAACCAACGGAGCTAGAAGAATTAAAGGAGCAGCTTTAGGAACTCCTAGATAAGGGCTTCATTCGGCCTAGTGTGTCACCTTGGGGTGCACCGATGTTATTTGTGAAGAATAAGGATGGTTCTACGTGCATGTGTATTGATTATCGGTAGATGAACAGGGTTACAGTGAAGAATCGGTATCCCTTGCCTCGTACTGATGACTTTTTTTATCAGTTGCAGGGTGCCAGGGTATTTTCCATGATTGAATTGCGTTCCGGCTACCTTCCAGTAGCAGAGTGTTTAGGGAGTCTAGCCTACCTTCCAGTAGCAGAGCGGCCATTGGCACTTGATGTTTAGGCTTTAGCGGGCCAGTTGGTGAGATTGGATCTATCATAGCCCACACGGGTATTAGCTTGTGTAGCCTCTCTTTATGAACAAGTTAAAGTACGCCAGTATGATGATCCACACTTGCTCGTTCTTCAGGACAGGATATGTCGCGGGGATGCAAAAGATGTGGTTATTGGTGATGATGGGGTCATGAGGATGCAGGGCCAGATTTGCGTGCCCAATGTGGATGGACTTCGAGATTTGATTCTAGTTGAGGCCTATAGTTCGCGGTATTCCATCCATCCGGGTGTCGCAAATATGTATCAGGATCTGAGAGAAAATTATTGGTGGAGGCGGATGAAGAGGGATATTGTTGAATTCATGTCTCGATGTCTCAACTGTCAGCAGGTGATGCATGAGCACCAGAGATCGGGTGGATTGCTTCAGAGATTAGATATTCTGGAGTGGAAGTGGGAGCGGATCACCATGGACTTCATAGTTTGGCTCCCACGGACTTTGAGGAGGTTTGATGCTATATGAGTTATTGCGGATCGGCTGACCAAGTTTGCGCACTTCATTCCTGTTGGTACTACTTATTCTTCGGCGTGGTTAGCTGAAATTTATATCAGGGAGATTGTCCGATTGCATGGGGTTCTAGTTTCTTTCATTTCTGACAGAGGTACTCCGTTCACATCTTAGTTTTGGAGGGCCGTGCAGAGGGAGTTAGGTACTCAGGTTGAGTTAAGCACATCGTTTGATCCTCAGACTGACGGGCAGTCGGAGTGTACTATTCAGATTTTGGAGGATATGTTGCGTGCCTGTATTATTGATTTTGGGGGTTCTTGGGACCATATTCTGTCACTCGCGGAGTTTGCATATAATAATAGTTATCAGTCGAGTATCTAGATGGCTCCGTATGAGGCTTTATATAGTAGGAGGTGCAGATCTCCAGTTGGTTGGTTTGAGCCGGGCAAGGCTTGGCTATTGGGCACAGACATATTTCAGGATGCGTTGGGTAAGGTGAAGTTCATTCAGGAGCGACTTAGCACGCCGCAGTCTAGGCAGAAGAGTTATGTGGACCGGAAGGTCCGAGATGTGTTTTTCATGGTTGGGGAGAGGTGTTGCTAAAGGTGTCACCCATGAAGGGTGTTATGAGGTTCGGGAAGAGGGGAAAGCTGAGTTCCCGGTTCATGGAGCCTTTTGAGGTGCTTCAGAGGATTGGGGAGGTGTCTTATAGGCTTGTCATGCCTCCCAGCTTATCGAGTATTAATCTGGTGTTCCGTGTTTCGATGCTTCGGAAGTATGTTAGTGACACGTCTCGTGTTTTGGACTTCATCACGGTTCAGCTCGAGGGTGATATGTCCTATGAGGTAGAGCCAGTGGCTATTCTGGGTTGTCAGGTCAGGAAGCTAAGGTATAAGG
The DNA here is from genome assembly GCA_005239525.1 of Nicotiana knightiana. Classification (NCBI taxonomy): domain Eukaryota; kingdom Viridiplantae; phylum Streptophyta; class Magnoliopsida; order Solanales; family Solanaceae; genus Nicotiana; species Nicotiana knightiana. Next base: position 31,514 of record ML393268.1, read on the forward strand.
ATATAGCTTCAGTGTAGGTTTAGTGGAGAGGACAGCCGGTGGAGGATTCCACATGGGAGACCGAGCGGGAGATTCGAAGCAGATATCGTCACTTATCTGAGACTCCAGGTATGTTTTTAGACCCGTTCGAGGATGAACATTTGTTTAAGAGGGGAAGGATGTAACGACCTGACCGGTGGTTCCGTGAGATTAGTCCCGTTTTCCCTGTTTCTGCTTTATCATATGTTGCTTAGCCTATTTATGTTGTATTGGGTCAGTTGGTTAGGGTTCAGAGTGGCCATGGTGAGAACTGAGACACTTAGTCTCTTAAATTAGCAAAATAGTTGAAAAAGTCATCTGGGAGTGGACTTATTGGTAAAAGACCTCAGAATGTGTATTTTATGGCTTGGATAGCTTCGTTAGGTGATTTGGGACTTCGGAGTCTGTTCGGAATGAAGTTTGGATGTCCGGTGTAGAATTAGGCTTGAATTGGCGAAAGTTAGTTTTTGGCAATTTCCGGCCGGCAGGGGAAAATAGGCTATCGGGGTCGGAATGAAATTCCGACAGCTGGAGCAGGTTCATAATGTCAATTTGGATATGTGTGGAAATTTTCAGGTCATTCGGACGTGCTTTGGGAGCCAATTCGAGGGGCAACAGCATCGTAGAGTAGTTTTTGGGATGTTTTGAGGTTAGTAACGATTGTAACTCTAAACCTGAGGGCATGAAACCCCGATATTTTGATATTGTTTTGGTAGATGAGGTGAAGCACATGCTAGGTGACGAGCGTGGGGGCATGCACTGATAGGGATTGTGATCTGGTCCGTCCCGTAGCGACTATTAAGCCTCGTATTCGATTTGAAACCTTGTGATATCCTGTATTTTAGAAATTTATACTTGCTTATGGGCTGTGAGACATGTTTGGGGCCTTGTGCCGACCTGTCTAGACCTTCAGAGGTAATTTTACACTATTCTCACATTATCCTGATAGAATAATTGTGAACTCAGTCATGTTTCCTACTTGTTGTTATTTTCACTGTTATCACACTACTTTGAAACTCTGAAAAGTGTTTTGGGCTGAGTGGCGTGAGTTGACATGAATTGCCCGAGTTGCTTGTGAGGATGATTGAGCGAGGTCGAGAGCTGAGTATGTGAGGATAGTTATGGATCGGGCTGCACGCCACAGCAATATACATATGTTATAAATTACATATGGATTGGGTTACACGCCGTAGCAATATAGATTATATATGGGTTGGGCTGCACGCCACAACAATATATGTTACATATGGATCGGGCTGCATGCTGCAACAATATATGTTATATATGGATCGGGTTGCACGCCATAGAAACAGACATATTGTATTAGGCTGCACGCCGCAACAAATATAGCGCTTGGGCTGTAGGAGCCCCTCCGAAGTTTGTACACCCCCAGTGGGCGCAGTCGACTATTATATGGATCGGGATGCATGCCGCAACGTATGTTATAAGGATCTGGCTGCACGTCGCAGCATATATATATATATATATATATATATATATATATATATATATATATATGTGGATCGGGCTGCCCTCCATAGCATTTGTGTGTATTCATGGTATTTGCTGAGTATAAGTGTTTAGTGTGACCATGAGATACTGATAGTGGAGTCACGAGTGACTGAGAGGCTTGTCTGAGAGGCTTTATTATGAGTGATACTATGCCCGAGGGGATTATATTCTATGAAATTACCGTTTTCACTCTTCTTTACACTTAGCCTCTGATGATAATGTTGGACAAATGATTTTATGCGAGATTTTAAAATGGAAACTGGATTTCTATGAAAAATTCGAAATGTAGATTCCTGACTTGATTTATTCATGTCCACTATTATTCATTAAATGGATTTACATGATTTATAAATGCTCGGCACTACACTCAAGTTTTTAGTTACTTTGATTACTTACTGAGTTGGCATACTCGCATTACTCCCTGCACCTCTGTGTGCAGATCCAGGTACCGTACCATCTCACTAGTTGATTTCCAGACGTTCTTGGAGTTGTTCGAGGATCAAGGTAGATGCTCAACGTCCCCAACTCACCTCCTTTCCTTTCCTCAGTTCATAGTTTTTGTCTATTGTGCTCTAGTCTTTGTAGTAGCAAGTCACCATAATGTACATTGTATTTGTAGTTCTAGATGCTCATGACAGTTGACTCTAGGTTTGGGGAAGTGTATAAATTGTTCATCTCATTTTGCTGTTTTAAAATCTGCTAATTTTGGGAAGTTATGAAATATTATGATAGTCTGTAATGGTTGGCTAGCCTAGTTCCATGATAGGCGCCATCACGGCCGGCTTAGGATTTGGGGTCGTGACATGAATCACAAAATACATAAGAGGGCTAAAGACACAATACGTATGGAATTTTGACATGGTTTGTAGATAAAGATATCAAATCATATATCAAATACCTCAATCCTCGCATAAACACATGATTATATCAACCAATATTTATATAAAGCCACTGCATGAGTAAAAAAATACATAAATATGCATGCCAAAGATTCCCTCTCAATACCTATCCATGTGCCTGACACAAGCCACATGTCCAAACCAAGTACCATATCCAGGTGTTAACGCTCACAGGGCAAGGGTAATTACCTAATTCCTAAGAGACATACCCATATCCAAGCATTGATCATGTCATAATTAATGATCAATTGCCAATAATCAATATCCGCTCATAGTGTCCTTAGTGCCAAAATCCTCAACGTTTCTCAATACCCAACTCTCCAAACAAGCACATGTATATGAAATACTATAATTAAGAGACACTGAAAATATAACAATAGAAATGTGGATAAAAATTGACATGGATAAAAGATTATGGCTAATAACGTAATTCAATCAATCATAACAATTCAATGAACAAATTCATAATTCATTATTCTAATCATAATATTTAGCAAGAGTGAAATAATCCATTTAACTACCAAATCACGTGTCAAATAAGATAAGTGTATGACTATGGCCCAATAAGAAAGCTCAACATAGTGAAATAATCCTTTATGTCAAATTTGACAAGTCATAACCTTAAGCATGCTTCTATAGTATAATTATGAGCCATCATGTGATCATATAACTAATGAAACATGGATAATAAATTCACATAGTCCAAACAAGGGATAATCATAGGCCAAACTCTACCGGATATGGTCATAACCTAGCTACAATATACACTCGTCATCTTGGATATACGAGACTCCATAATCAAGTAACAAGTAGCATGTAGATTGCATATAGGGAGAATTCCCTCTTACAAGGATAGATAAGAGACTTAACTCATCTAGTAATACCTTCAACCTCCCAAAATTTCTTTTCCTTTTAAATTCAAGTCCAAACAACTCGAATCTAGTCAAATAGTACTTAAATGATTCAATACAAGTCGTAGGAATTGATTCCATAACAAAAAGATTCAATCTTTAACCTAAAATTTAAAATTCAGCAAAAGTGAACCTAGGGCCTCGAGCCAGAAATCCATAAATATAGCTCACTCAATGTCACGCCCCGAAATCCCACCATCGGGTTGTGATGGCGTCTAACGTTGAACCCGCTAGACAAGCTAACGTACGTAGATAAACTAGCATATTACCACAACTTTAATAGGATAAACTAAACAGTTCACACTTTAACAGCGGAAATAAATATGGTTCCAAGCTAGATAAGGACAACATATTACAACAACGCGTAAACTTTCCCAAAAACTTGAGTCACAAAGTCACGAACTGTCTAAGAGTGCTAAATAAAAGTCTGAAAGGGAATACATGTCTACCTTTGAAACTAAAGGAAAAACAAGACAGAATCGAAGACAAGGGGATGAAAGAGACGCCAAGGCCCACGAACGCCAGCGGGTATACCTCGAAGCCTCTATGATGAGCTGGAAGACACTCCCACTAATGATGTCCTCCGGGTCCGGCTGCGTAATCTGCACAACATAAAGAAGTGCATGTGTAGCATCAGTACAACCGAGCCCATGTACTGAGTAAGTGCCTAGCCTAACCTTGGCGAAGTAGTGACGAGGCTAGAACAAGACTACCAAATAAACCTGTGCAGTTCAAATAAATATATATACATATATGCAACGGATGAGAAATATAGGAAGAAAACAATGAATAAAGGAAGGGGACATAATGTAGGGAGATAACGGTTTCATATAAGAAATTTCAATAAGGATATCATTAAGGACAAGAAATCACAAACTTGCACGGAATCACCCTTCGTGCTTTTACTCTCGTCCTCACTATGCAATGTATAATGTAATCAATGTAAATCATGGCACGACATCGCCCTTTGTGCTTTTACTCTCGTCCTCAATATGCAATGTATAAAGTAATCAATGTAATTCATGGCACGGTATCACCCTTCGTGCTTTTACTCTCGTCCTCACTACGCAATGTATAATGTGATCAATGTAAATCATGGCACGGCATCACCTTTCGTGCTTTTACTCTCTTTCCTCACTGTATAATCAATGAATATGGTACGGAATGGTACATCGTACGGCACGACATCACCCTTCGTGCTTTATACTCTTTCCTCACAACATCAAACAATGCACGGCATCATCCTTCGTGCTTTAACACTCTTCCCCACCCAAACAGCAATCACAAACAAGGGCAAGGAAGTAAACAGAATAGAAATAGAAATCCGGGCAAGGGAACAACAGCAGAAATCTCAACATCCTAGCAAGGGAGACAATACCAAATAATGCACGACATCACCCTTCGTGCTTTACTCTCATTCTTACCAAGACAAGTGCACGACATCACCCTTCGTGCTTTAACACTTTTCCTCACCCAAACAGCAATCACAAACAAGGGCAAGGAAGTAAACAAAATAGAAATAGGAATCCCGGCAAGGGAACAATAATTAAACAAGTAAATCGTGGCAAGGGCAACATCAAGTAAACAATTAAATCCCGACAAGGGCACCATCAATTAAACCATTAAATCCCGGCAAGGGTATATTTCAATAACTCTTTCTCTTTCTTTCACTTTCATTTCCATGATTTATTCAATTACTTGAGCCAATGCCCCCAAAGGATGTAATTATCTCATATATCTTCATAATTCATTTCACAAGTTGAGCCAATGCTCCAAGATGTAATTCTTTCATAGTTTTCCACTATTCATTTCACAATTTGAGCCAATTCTCCAAGGATGTTTAAAGATTACAATTCCCTTCACATACCCATTACAACGCATAGAAATCCTCAATTAGGCATAGCAATTACGACAAAGTTAGAATATTCGCAATACAGGGACTCACGGTCATGCTAGACACCAATGTATAGATACTCGTCACCATGCCTATACATCGTATTTGACAATTAGCAAATAGCAACTAATACTCACTCCTATTCCTTCAAGCTAAGGTTAGACCAAACACTTACCTCGAGTCCAAAGTATACCAATCAACCCGAAACCACACATTTGCCACAAGTATACGACTCCAAATGACCCAAATATATTCAAATAAATTTCATACCATAAATAACATCTCATGCAACTTATTCTACTATTCAATTCCAGGTTACGGCACAAAATTAGGTGAAATGACCAAAACGCACCTCAGGCCAGCATCTCGGAGTCGGGTAAATTTTACATTTTCAGAACCCTCAAACTCTCACGAGTCTAGCCATATAAAAATCTCTCAAATCGGAGGTTAATCACCCACTCAAACCCCAATTTTAGAAAAAAACCTAAGTTCTACCCAAAACACCCAATTTCACCCATGAAAATCTTTGATTTTAAGTTGAAAACATGCTAAATGATGTTAATGATTGAAAGAAATGAGTAAAAACCACTTACAACTGATTTGGAAGAGTCTTGTTCTTTGGAAAAATCGCCTAAGAGTGTTGAGTTTGAGAAAATATGAAATATGAAGTAAAAACTCGGTTTTGTACAGGGCAGGCTACTGGTTGGCATCGCAAATGCGAACAGGGTTTCGCAATTGCGAACACCCCTGACATGGGAATTGCAAAGCATAGTTCGCATTTGCGATCACTGTGCAGGAGGAGGACTTCGCATTTGCGAGCACTGCCAGCCAGTGCACCTTCGCATTTGCGATGCTGGCTTCGCAATGGTGAAGCCTGCAGATCAGTCACACCAGCAGTTCAAAGTTCAGAAAAATGCAATCCATGGCCTATCCAAAACTGACCCGAGCCCTCGGGGCTCCAAACCAAATATACACACTACCTCAAAAATATCATATGAACTTATCTGTGCGATCAAATCGCCAAAATAACATCATACACATCGAATTAAGCCTCAAAATCCATTATTCTATGAAATTTCATAAAACATCAAATTTTCCATTTTTAAGTCCGAAACACGTCAAACGAAATTCGATTTCCACCAAACTTTACAAAACGTGCTTAAAACATATATAAGACCTGTACCGGGCGCCGGAACCAAAATACAGGCCCGATACCATCACTTTCTAATCAGATTTCATTTTCAATTTTCTTAAATATTTTCAGAAAACAATTTTACTCAAAAATTCATTTCTCAGGCTTGGGACCTCGGAATTCGATTCCGGGCATACGCCCAAGTCCCATATTTTCCTATGGACTCAGACCCGTAATTTGACGGGTCCGAGTCCGTTTACCCAAAACCGAAGTCAAATTTATTCATTTTATCATCAAATCTTAACATTTTTCAGAAAGTCTTATATTTACGTTGTCCGGCTACGCGCCCGGACTGTGCACGCAAATCGAGGCAATTACAAATGAGGTTTTCAAGGCCTCAGAAGTACGGGGTGGGTAATAACATAGGTGATGACCCTTTGGGTCGTCACACTCGAAACCCCACGATTCTAAATATATGATTAAATATCGGGATCAAATTTCATAATCAAACCCCCAAAATCACTCTCTTAAGCTCATACCAAAAATCTCAATTTCTATACTTTATTCCTTATCTTAAGAGTGAGAAATCCATGTAGATTCTTCAAATATAATCACAAATTAGGAGAAATATCCTACATTCTTGCTTTGTATGTAAATCTCCTTGAAAATCTCTCATTTCCAAGATTAGGGTTCAAAATATGAAAGAAGGGAAAAAATCCTGAAATTCACATCATAAATAATCTGTCCAGGGATACTCTTCGCGATCAAGAATCACCAAAATGGCTGCTTGAAATTTAAATCTATGGGATCGCGACTGAAGCCCCTTAATAACGAAAGAAAACCAGTCTACTCCTCTGCGAATGCATAGATCAAAACACCCAGCAATGCTCTTCCTTTTCGCAAACGTAATCAATTCCACATGATCACAAAGCCCAACTCCGCACCTCTCCTCGATCATGACCGATTGCATGAGAACGCAATACACAAAAACTTACCTGCCAGATCCCCTTCTTCGCGATTATGAGACTTACCTCTACGACCATGAAACACTATCCTGCACTAAGATAGCAACAACTGCAAAACATAAGAAAATGGTCTGAAACTATCACGAATCACACCCGAGCCCTCCCGGACCCTGTCAAACCATACCAAAAAAACTTTATACATAATCCACACTTATACCAAGGCTTAAAACATTAAAAACAATAACAAAATAAACAATTGAATATCAAATCTATCTCTTAATTTTCCAGCATTCTAACATCGCCGAAAACATCTGAATCACACTTATACATTTAAGATTACAATCAAACTTTTCTCACAATTTCAATTGAATCATTATGACCAATATAAGGTATTTAAACCATAATCGGAGTCTGATAAAATGAACTCCCCATCAAACTTATGAACTCTATAATTTTTCCAATTACTATCTTTCGAAAAATAGAATAATAATCTTCTAGGAATCTCCAAATTCAAATCCTAACATACATCCAAGACCAAAATCACCATAAGAACCTATTGGAACCATTTTACTAATCCGAGCTCGTTTACTCAAAAGTTAAAACTTGGTCAACTCTTACAACTCAAGCTTCTGAAAATAGAACTACGTATTCCCATTCACTCCCAAACCTTTTCGAAACAATCAATGGAAGCATCAAATATAGAGTGTTTCTATAATAAAAAATATAACCATCTGGATTGTTACATTCTACCCCTTTTACGCAAATTTTCATCCTCGAACGGGCTTATAATTATACCTCAAATGCCAAAAAGATGAAGATATATGATACGCATATCATGCCTGGTCTCCCAAGTCGCTTCCTCGACCAGTTGACCTCTTCACTAAACCTTAATTGATGAAATCTCTTTTGATCTAAACTTTTGAACCTTCCAATCCAAAATGTCTATTGACACTTCCTCATAATCCAAATTCTCATCCAACTACACTGAACTGAAATCTAACAGAACTGACTTGTCTTCATAATACTTTTGAAGCATGGAAATATAGAATACTAGATGAACTCCTAACAAGATGGGTGTCAAAGCACGCATGTAAGCCACCTCATTAACTCTCTCTAAAACCTCAAATGGACTAATACACCCGAGGATCAACTTGCCCTTCTTGCCAAACCTCATCATAGCCTTCATAGGAGAAACTATAAGATGAACCTTTTTACTTTCAATGAAAGCCACATCACGAACTTCCCTTCCGGAATAACTCTTCTACCCTAACTTCATCATTTCTAGAGCATTAAGAACCAAATATTTACCAAACAACTTAGCTTCACTATGCTCAGACCAACCAACCGGAGACCTACATTGTCTCATAAATAAGGCCTTATACGGAGCCATCTGGATACTTGACTGGTAGGTGTTGTTGTAAGAATACTTCGCCAATGGTAAAAATTGATCACATTACTCTCCGAAATCAATAACATAGGCTTTCAACATATTCCCAAAGATCTGGATGGTCTTCTCGAACGCCTATACGTTTGTGGTTGAAATGAAATGCTAAGCTCTACCTGCATGCCCAACTATCAGTAAACAACTCTCCAAAGGTGGGATGTGAATTGAGTGCCCCGATCCAAAATGATTGAAACATGAATACCGTGCAATAGTAAAATCTCTCTAATGTAGATCTAGGCCAACTTCTCTAAAGTGTAAGAAGTCATGACAAGAATAAAATGTGCCGACGTGGTCGATCTGTCCACACTGACCCAAAAAATATCGAACTTCTTGAGGGTCCATGGCGATCCTACGACAAATTCCATAGCAATATGCTCTCACTTCCACTCTGGTATATCTATCTTCTGAAGCAAAACACCTGGTTTTTTATGATTATACTTGACCAGCTGAAAATTCGAACACCGCAAAACAGGACCAAAAATGTCCTTCTTCATCCTCTACCACAATACTGCTGCTTCAAATCATAGTACATCTTCGTGGAACCTCGATAAATAGAATATTGCAATCTCTTAGCCTCCTTAAGAATCAACACCTTCAAAACATCTACATTCGAAACACAAATCCCACCCTGAAGTCGCAATACAACATCATCACCAATGACCACCTATTTAGCACAACCTCGCAACACCATGTCCTTAAGGAGAAGAAAATTAATATCGTAATACTAGCGAGAATTAATGCGCTAAAATAAAGATGACTATTCAACAACACAAGCAAGAACTCTAACAGGCTCGGAAATATCCAATCTAACAATCTATTAGCCAAGGCCTGAACATCTATAGCCAAAGGCCTCTCCAGAGTTGTAATAAATGCCAAACTTCCCATACCCTTTGCCTTCCTACTCAAAGCATCTGCTGCCATATTCGTCTTACCCCGATGACATAAGATAGTGATGTCATAATCCTTCAACAACTCTAGCCACCTCCAGTGCCTTAAATTTAAATCCTTTTTGCTCGAACAAGTGTTGAAGTCATTGATAATCAGTATAAACCTTACATGACACACCATACAAGTAATGCCTCTAAATCCCCCCGAGTCCAAATATATCTTTTCTATCAAGATTCAATCTTAAATTGAGGTCTAAATCTCCAAATTTTACTCTCTTAAATTCCTATCCAAAGTCCCATTTTCTATACTTAAAGATCCTTTATTTAGAGGTGAAAATCTACCAAAAAATATAGAAATTAATTAAAAATAAGTTAAATTACTAATCTTAGAAGTTAAGAAGAAAATCCTCTCAAAAAGTGCCATCTCACATAGTAGGTGTCAAAAATAGTGAAAAGTGAGTAAATTTTGAAGTCCATATCCCTGTTCCCAGCCTCTGATATCGTAGGTGCGAGAAAGCCACACAAAATTGAAGCTGTAAACACGACAAAATGGCTCGTAGGTGCAACACTATGTCAGTGCAGATGTCACAGGTGCAACAACACCTTCGCAAATGCTGATCATGCATCCACGATAAAAATCGCACATGTGGGACTAGTCCCAAATTTGAGCCTCTTTCCAGATGCGGCTCCGCACCTGCGCATCACAACATCACAGGTGCGATATGCTTCCAGGCTTCTCATTCATGCATATGGGAGCCACTCTTCCGTACAAGCATCCTCTCACCTACACACCTCCACAAAGCAGGTGCGACCTTAGTTACTTTCCCTTCCCAGCAGAGGTGACATCGCACCTGAACACCACAGGTACAATACCAGAAAATTCACAAATAGTTAAAGACATCCAAAAATGCTTGAAATCAATATGAAACAAACTTGATGCCCCCTACCCAAGTCGAAACATCATATCAAGTATATAAACCTTACATAAACTCACTTAAAAGCTCAAAACATCAAAATAACATCTAAAATCGAAAATCAAGCATCGAAACTCAAGAAGTTTTAAATGATTATAAACTCAAAACTTCCAACTTTCAACTATAAGTTCAGAAAGAACTTTGGGTCACTTGGGACCCAAACTAAACATATGTACAAGTCCATAATTACCATATGAACCTACAAGAATAGTCAAAACAGTGATCCAGGGTCTTTTACCAAGAATGTTAACCGTCATTAACTCCAATAATGTTAAGACTTTAAGATCAAGATTTATTTATAAAACCACATGTAAACTTTGCGATAATCAAAACGAACCATGCACACAAGTCTTAAATCATCGGGGACTATTTGTATACGGCTAAAATCGGAGAACCTGATTTTATGATCATTACGAAACTCAAAAGGCTCGAAGGTTCGTGTTTTGTCATCGAGGGGCATATCGAAGGTTCTCGACCCCGGAGCAGTATAGATAGAAGAACATCATGGAAAGGTGGAAAATTCCCAAAAGGCACAGGGTTAAAGCTGACCAAGTACGTAAAATAGTACAAGCACGTACCGTGGCATTAAATGGTTGTACCAGCAATCTCTCTTTTGTAATAATTACACATGTACTATGTTGGGATTCCCCCTCATATATAAAGGGGACCCTTGTCACTTTGTAAGACACATAATATTCAATACAAGAACAATAACATTCTCTACTCTCTAACCTAAACATTCTCTAATTGTTGCACTAATTTATTGCCTTTTATTTATTGTGTTCATTAGTTGTTCTTCATTTATTACTCATTATTAATCACAAATAGGCCATCTTTGAGGCCTTCCATACTTGTATATCATTCTCGACAGACCCTTGTCAAGCTCTTGAGCTCGACCTCAAGGCCCATCCCGACCAAGCTCGAGACCTCGTCTCTCCACTACGCACTGCTCGGTTTACATAATCACATTACCCTTAACTCTTATTTAGTTTTCCAACTTCCCACATAGCATCCACTACCTAAACAACTGGTATTAAAATAGATCACATATTTTTAGAACCACAAAATCAAGTATAATTGTACTTACCATTTTCAAGGTAAACAGTTTGGCGCACACCGTGGGGCTAAAAATACTAATGATTGTTTTAGTTCTGGTTTTCTAAAAACACAAGTTATTATTTACACTTTTTCATGTCCAAGAATCTTCAATTTCAGGTCGAAAAATTTCTAACTCAGTAAACACACATGAAAGAAAACAGTCCTAAGGATCACAGAGAGAATGGCGTAGCTACTTTAGGTGCCAATGTACCACCACAAAACCCTGAAGAAGCACCAGTGCAAATCCTTGTGGATAAAGGCTCACGCAATGCTTAACATGTCGATATGAGTTCTCATACAGACGGAAGTGTGCGTTAAGGAGACCAGCGTGAAGCACAGGGAGCCCCTACTCAAAAGGAATGCGAAGTTAGCCTTCATATCATTTTTGAGATGTTGCAAGCACAACAAGTGGCTATTGCTCAGCTACAATGACATCAGAGAACCCCAAGCACAACACTACCAGAAATGGCTCCTCAAGATAAACATGCACCAGAATGGTTGAGCAATAATGGGTCAGCACCCGACCCCGCCATTATGAAGATGCTCGAAAACCACGCAGAGAGGATTGAATCGGGCTAAAAAGTGCAGACCTATAACTCCAGGGTCAATCAGATCTCGGGCGCACCCCCGATTCTGTAGGGTGTAGATTCAAAAATGTTCGTGCAAAAGCCATTCCCATTAAGTGCAGCTCTGAATCCCATCCCAAAGAAATTCATAATGCCCGATCATCCGAAGTATAACGGGACCTCGAACCCCAATGAGCACATTACTGTCTGTATCTGTGCTGTGAAAGGGAACGACCTAAGAGATGACGAGACTGAATCCATCCTATTGAAAAAAATTTGGAGAAACACTATCCAAATGGGCCATGATGTGGTATCATAACCTTCCCCCGAACTCGATAGATTCATTTGCCATGATGGCGGAGTCCTTCGTGAAGGCACATACTAGCGCCATCCAGTCGCCACAAGGAAATCTGATGTCTTCAAAATCAAACAAAGAGAGAATGAGATGTTGAGGGAGTTCGTATCCCATATCCAATTGGAACGAATGGAATTACCACCTTCCTCCGATGATTGGGCAGTACAACCCTTCGTTCTGCGCTTGAATGAACGGAGCTCGATAGCTTCAAAGCAGTTGAAGCACAACATAATCGAGTATCTTGCCGTAGTTTGGGTAGATGTGAACAACAGGTATCAGCCAAAGATCAGAGTCAAGGATGACCAATTGGAGGCCCCCTCGGGCTCGGTGTATCCCAGCAGGCTCTTAGCAAAGGAATCAAGGCTCCCAGAAAGATAGCTGAGGCCAAGCAAAGAAAGGTATCAACCATATATATAAAATCGGAGAAATATCCCGAGGCGTAACATACCCCGAAGTGAGAAAAGGATGGATCAGGGACAGAATCCTCGGGGACTCATAAACAAAGCAGGGTTCGAAGGGAACATAGGGTCGGTAGAGACACCCCGGCTATCTGAATACAACTTCAATGTTGATGTTTCAGACCTCGTATCGACCATAGGTAAAATCAAGGACACCAGGTGGCTGAGACCCGTACTATCAGATCCTTCTCAAATGAACCCTAACTTGATATGTGAATATCACGTTACCCATGAGCATAGGACCGAGGATTGCAGATAGCTTAGAGAAGAGGTAGCCCAACTAATTAGCAAAGGGCACATCCGAGAGTTCCTCAGCGATCGAGCTAAAACCCAATATCTGGAAAGAGAAGCGAACAGGGTGAATGAAACAGAAGAACCACGACACGTCATCCACATGATTATTGGAGGATTCGACGTCCATAAGGAACCTGTTTTCAAACAAACAAAAGTATCCATCACCAGGGAAATACGAACTCGGAACTACATACCTGAAGATGCTCTTTCATTCAGCAAAGAGGACATCGAGACCTTGTCTCAACCTCATAATGACGCACTAGTAATTCTTTTCTTTTGAATAAATTTCAAGTTAAACATGTGCTCGTGGATCCAGGTAGCTCGGCCAATATAATTAGGTCGAGGGTGGTACAGAAACTCGGGTTGCTCGATCAGATCGTGCCTACCTCCGGTGTCCTCAACGGATTCAACATGGCGATCGAAACAACAAAGGGGGAAATCACCCCCCCCCCAGTCAGCATGGCCGGTACAATTCAAAACACCAAGTTTCATGTCATGGAAGATGACATGAGATATAATGCATTGCTTGGAAGACCATGGATTCATAGTATTAGAGTTGTGCCGTCGACCCTTCATCAAATGATGAAGTTCCCTGCGAAGGATGGAAAAAAACAGTATACGGGGAACATCAGGCAGCAAGAGAAATGTTCGCTGTACAAGATGTGGCACCGACGCCGGCACCTTCTACATCAAAGGATCCAAAAAACAAGCAAGTAGCTAAGTAGCGATCACAAACTGCATCTTCGATGAACAAATAAAGGATTGTGTCGCGTCCTCGAAATGAGTAACTGAAGCATATCGAGGTTTGAACGCCACCACAGTTAAGGTACAATCCTCTCCATCTTTCCTTCACATTTTACACTAACCTATGTGCAGTTTTTCGATTGAAAAGAATCGGAGCAACCTCCAGCTCGAAGGCCTTAGGTTATAAAGCATGTGTTGCACTTTTTTTCCCTCACGTCGGATTTTATCTTAAATGGGTTTTACTGACGAAGTTATTAATGAAGCAACACCCATATGCTACCTAAGGAAAACTCACCAAGTATTCAAGGCTTCTCTTTGATCAACCTCAAATACTGAGGGGCATCCCCCCGGGAGATCACTGAAATATGACAAAGAGGTCTCGATAGGAGAACAATGTATAGGACCAAATGGTCAAATGAACAGTGTCCACATAGAATAATTGAACCCTCGATGGTGAAAAATGTGTACTTGGACCTATCATGCCCCAAAACCGAGGGATGAGATCGGCGCTTAACCGAGTGATCCCGGTCAAACGGACCTGGCTTGCCTTTCCTGCCCAACGCGTTACTCCGTGTTTACAATATACCTTATTCCACAAGAATTAGCAATTTAGAGTTTAAACATGAATCTACTACTTGAGTTCATTTCTTCCTTTATCATTTAAACACTTGATAATCACAAAACATACAATAATTCTGATTCGGACCACGATTGCTAGTAAACACATTTACTGCCCAAAATACATATATGTACAACCCACATCATGTCTACGGAGCCTCTAAGAGTACTAAGGGTTTACACAATACATTCCGACAACAAGGACCCGGCTATACCTTAAAAGACATAACATATACAAAAAGAGATGATATAGACTACACACGGCCTTGAGAGGAAGTGGGGCTCACCGGATCTACAGAAGGTATGAAGGGGATACACCACTATCGGTGGTCTGAGCTACATGCTGTGGAACCACCTACATCCATATAAAAGATGTAGCGCCCCCGGCAAAAGGGACATTAGTACCATTGAATAGTACTAGCATTTATGAACAAAGTTTATTCCAAGTAGAATCACACAATACACAATTGGAAGATAGTCAGGGTAACCACACAAGTACCACACAGATATACAGAAAGTTACAAATGGAGATTCCACAGTTACTCCTTTCAATTATTCATCCGTTGTGACGCGCAACCCGTTCCCACCGTACATTCTCATCTCACCCTTATTACCTATCCACCCTTATTACTTCGTGTTGTGGCGCGCAACCCGATCCTACCGTACAATCAAATTGTACCCTTATTGCTTCGTGTTGCGGCACGCAACCCGATCCCACCGTACGTTCACATTTCATAGCAACAATAATCAACAATTATATCACAGGGATCTTCATCATCAAGAACATCAGTTCATATCAACCAACAACTATATGAAGTCAAGGCTCAATAATCCTTACCAAACAGTAATTCACATATGGTGATGCCATCATTATTTAACTCAACTAAATCAATCCACAGTTTCTTTTCATCATTTGCCACACTAGGCCCTTAGAAATTAGATACATTTCCACATTAGAGTATGTTAACATTCTTTCATTTAATAGCACATACTGCCATATTGACATATTCGAACATTTAACGAACCTTACACATGGTAGGATAAGCACAAAGAATCACCCTTCACAATCGCAATTAGCATGGTAATCAACTTAAGAAAAATCAGAGAATGAACTCGTACACCTCGACACAGCAGGACAATCAATTCACATATGCTCAAGTAAGAATTTCATACCGTGTGCTCGGACACCAACAAGGTAACTCTACAAAGATTGAAGTTAGCCATACATACCTTGAATCAGAATTCCCCTTTAATTTTCTACCACAATTCACCGGACCTTCTAGCACATTCAATCTATTTCACAATGTGGCATAATTGAACTTAGAATTTGGAATAATGATCTTGTCTTGAACTCACTTGAGCATTCTATCAAACACTAGGTGTTCCTTTAGATTAAATGGCCTCTTTTTAGTGAAAGATTACTCTAACCCATTTCCTTTTACTAAATTATGACTAGTTGGTTACATGCATGCAAGACTCCTACCCCCATCTTCATGAACTCACCTAACCATGTTTCATTTTAACAAAAATCTGGAAATTTAGGTTGATGGGGTATTGCCTCTTGTAGTGAAAAAAATGGTATCTTACTTGGTCAATTCCAGGCTTGAGTAGTGATGGAGGAACAAATTTGATGAAGTTGGAACTCTCTCTCTCTAGAACCCACTCTCTCCTCTCTCTAATTTATCAGAAAATGAGCTTAAAATGAAAGGGGTAGGTGCTTTAATGAACTGGGGGTCGGGTATAAAATTAGAATTTTAACACTCCCGAACCATAAATGTGGTCCCTGCTATTCGGTCTGCATTCCTGTCGCATAATTGGCCCTTAAATGGGCCAAAAGAAAAGTAGACTACCCAGGTATGCGACCACTATGCGGTCTGCATACCTATTATGCGATTGCATAACTCCCTACGCAAAATCAAGGTGCAAGAATGCGACAACTATGTGGCCCGCTGTCACGACCCCAAATCCTAAACAGGCCGTGAGGGCGCCTATCGTAGAACTAGGCTAGCCGACTACTGCATGTTCGCAATTAATTTTTTTGAAAATCCCAATCAAGTTTCAAGCATTTCATAAACTATACAGAAATTACTGAATAAAGTAGGCCAATATAAATTACTGCCAACCCCAAAACCCGGAGCCAACATATCATGAGCATCTAGAGAAATAAGCCAAAATAAACTATTATAATAAAAAACCTTCGAATAAAAGCTAAATACAACAAAAAGGGAAAACAGATATGCTGTGGACGCTGAACAGCAACCTCTATATCATGCAATCTGGCTCCGCGCAAAATAAAAGGGCTAATGCTCGATATCTTCTCCTGAATCTACACACAGAGGTGCATGGAGTAATGTAAATACGCCAACTCAGTAGTAATGAAAATAAATGAAATCTAAGCGGCAAGGAAACACATAAAATCAATGCCATCAAATCACACTATACACAGCCTTATTTTCCAATGGTGTAAATAATGCTGAGTTTTGAAAACAGTATACACAATGTAGCTGAGTGAAATCATCAATACATAGTGAGAAATACAACAGTAAAAAAGCCCCCAAGGGGTCTAAACAGATTGGCACGAGGCCCCAAACACGGCTTTATAGCCCAAATATTTCACAAATCTTTAGAACATAATTTAACATAAGGTTTTGAGTAAAATATGCAACTCATTACTTGTCGTGGAGAGGACCTAGTCCAATCCAAAAATCAGTATGCGCCACATACTCGTCATCCGACATGTGCGCCCTTTCTAAAATCAGTGAGAATTATGTAGTCTGGGGTTCCATACCCTCAGGACAAGATTTATAACCATTACTTACCTCTACCGGGCCACAACACTAGTCTGCAATGCTCTTGCCCCTCGAATTGGCTCCCGATTGCTCCGAATCTAGCCAGAACCAGTTTAAAATCATCAATATATATAAAAGGAACTCAACCCAATCGAATATTATCACATTATACAAGAATTTCGAAATTCGGCCAAACCCGAGCTCGGGCCCACGTCTCAAAATTCGATAATTTTTACATCATTAGAATCCTCGTCCTCCCACAATTTTATACATACCAAGAACACTAAAATCAGACCACACTTTCCCACTCAAATCCTCAAAAGAAGAATCAATTTCCCATACAGCCCTTCTTCCCCAATTTGGGTTTAATTCCAGCAAATTCTATGGTTTAATCACTTAGAAATCGACATATAAACGAATTATGAAGTTAAAAATCTTACCTCCAAGTGATACCCTTCAATTCCCTCTTCAATCCTCTCAAACATGCTCCCAACTTCGTCAACAATGGAGGAAATATGAGCCAATTTCGCACAACAGGCCTTTTAAAACATTATGCCCAGCTATAAAATTTCCTACACTGCGATCGCGAACCTTGGCACGCGATCGCGATGCACAGACCAACCAACCAATGCGATAGCAGAGTAATACACGCGATCACATATAACAATTCTCCACCCATACACGCGCCTCAGAATACTCTACGCGATCGCAGAACCACCCACGCGATCGCTGCCTATCCTGCCCAACCTATACGATCGCAATCCTAACCACGCGATCGCATAGAACCAAATGCCTGCCCCACTATTTTACTCTACGCGATCGCAAACATCCTCCCGCGATCGCGTAGAAGGAAATCAGAACCTCACACCAGCAACAAATCTGCCTAGTTTTCAAGCCAAGAATTGGTGCATTAATCACCCGAAACACACCCGAGGCCCTCGGGACCTCAACCAAACATACCAACATATCCCATAACATCATTCAAACTTAGTCGAGCCTTCAAAACACCAAAATCGCATCAAATTCAAGCCTATGAACTTTGAACCTTCCAAATTTCGCCAACTACGCCGAAACCAACCAAAACACCTCCGATGACCTGAAATTTTGCAGACATATCCAAAATGACATTACGAACCTGTTCCAACTTTCGGAATTCCATTTCGATCCCGATAGCCTATTTTTCACTGCCGACCGGAAATCACCAAAAACTAACTTTCGCCAATTCAAGCCTAATTCTACACCGGACATCCAAACTTCATTTCGAACACACTCCCAAGTCCCAAATCACATAACGGAGCTATCCGAGCCATAAAATATGCATTCTGAGGCCGTTCACCAGTAGGTCAACTCTCAGTTGACTTTCTCAACTATTAGGCTACTTTAAAAGGATAAATGCCTAAATTCTCACCATAACCACTCCGGACCCAAACCAACTGACCCAACACAACAAAAAAATAGGTTAAAAATATATAACAAATGCAGAAATGGGGGAAACGGGGTAAACCTCATAGAATGATCGGCCGGGTCGTTACATCCTCCCCCTCTTAAACAAACGTTCGTCCTCGAACAGGTCTAAAAACATACCTGGAGTCTCGAATATGTGAGGATATTTGTCCCGCATCTCCCACTCGGTTTCCCAGGTGGCATCCTCCACCGGCTGCCCTCTCCACTGAACCTTTACTGAAACCATTCCTTAGACCTCTGCTTCCTGAACTGTCGACCCAAAATAGCCATTGGCTCTACCTCATATATCACCTTCGAGCTGAACCGTGCTGAAGTCTAAGACATGGGAAGGGTCACCAACATACTTCCGGAGCATCGAAACATGGAATACTGGATGAATACTCGATAAACTTGGAGGCATAGAAAGCCTATAAGCCACCTCCCCAACCCTCTGAAGCACCTCAAATGGCCCAATGAACCTGGGACTCAGCTTCCCTCTCTTCCTGAATCTCATAACTCCCTTCATGGGTGACACCTTCAGCAACACCTTATCCCCAACCATGAAAGACATGTCTCAGAGCTTTCGGTATGCATAACTCTTCTGCCTCGACTGCGCCATGTGAAGCCGCTCCTGAATCAACTTCGCCTTACTCAAGGCATCCTGAACCAAGTCAATGCCTAATAGCCTAGCCTCGCCCGGCTCAAACCAACCAACTAGAGTCTGCACCTCCTACCATATAAAGCCTCATACGGAGCCATCTGAATACTGGACTGATAGCTGTTATTATATGCAAACTCCGCTAGTGTCAGAAGCTGGTCCAATGAACCACCAGAGTCAATCACACAAGCACGCAACATATCCTCCAAAATCTGAATGGTACGCTCCGACTACCCATCGGTCTGAGGGTGAAACGCTGTGCTCAATTCAACCCGAGTACCCAACTCACTCTGCACGGCTCTCCAAAACTGAGATGTGAACTGAGTGCCTCTTTCGAAAATGATAGAAACTGGAACCCCATGCAATCGGACAATCTCCCTGATATATATCTCAGCTAACCTCTCTTAAGAATAGGTAGTACCAACATGAATGAAGTGCGCAAATTTAGTCAGACGATCCACAATAACCCATATAGCATCAAACCTCCTCGAATTCCGTGGGAGTCCAACTACGAAGTCCATGGTGATCCGCTCCCACTTCCACTCAGAAATATCAAACCTCTGAAGCAATCCACCTGGCCTCTAGTCCTCGTACTTGACCTGCTGACAGTTGAGACACCGAGCCACAAACTCCACAATATCCTTCTTCATCCTCCACCACCAATAATGCTGCCTCAAATCCTGATACATCTTCGCGGCAACCGGATGGATGGAATACTGCGAACTATGCGCCTCTGCTAGAATAAAATCTCTAAGCCCACCTACATTGGGCACGCAAATCTGGCCCTGCATCCTAATGATCCCTATCCCAAAAATAACCACATCCCTTGCATCACCGTGATGCACCTTGTCCTAGAAGAACAAGCAAATGTAGATCATCATACTAGCGTGCTCTAATCTGATCGTAAAGAGAAGACCTGGAGGCCACACAAGCCAACACCCGCGGGGGCTCTGATAGATCGAATCTCACCAACTGACCTGCTAAGGCCTGAACATCAAGGACTAATGGCTGCTCTGCTACTAGAAGGTAGGCTAGACTCCCCAAACTCTCTACTCTGCGACTCAAGGCATCGGCCACTACATTGGCCTTCTCCGGATGATATAAGATAGTGAAGTCATAATCCTTGAGGAGCTCTAACCATCTCCTCTGACGCAAATTCAAGTCCTTCTATCTCAGCAGATAGTGCAAACTACGATGATCAGTGAAGATCTCACACTGCACTCCATACAAATAGTGCAGCCAAATCTTCAAGGCATGAATAATGGCAGCTAACTCAAGATCGTGCACAGGATAATTCTTCTCGTGCACCTTCAACTATCTGGACGCGTAGGAAGTCACCCTACCGTCCTATATCAATACCTCTCCCAAGCCAAATCTAGAAGCATCACAATAAATTGTGTAAGTGTCACACCTCCTTATTCACCCCCTAAGGGTAATAAGGGAGTTTTTCCACTTCAAGTGACATTATTCGAATTTTGGGATTTATTTTATTTATTCAGAGTCGCCACCCGAATTTTTTACGGTGTTCTGGGACACCATTTATTTATTAGAAATCCCAAAATCGAGGAATTTTGACCCTGTTTAAATTGTCTGCGAACCAGAAATCCGAGTAAGGAATTCTGCTAACCCAGGAGAAGTTGTTAGGCACTCCCGCATTCCGTGGTTCTAGCACGGTCGCTTAATGATTAAACTTGGCCTAAATTGTTTAATTACTGCTTTTGTACCTATGTGCATTTTTTAAATCTTTTTACCGCTTTTATTATTCATTTGTATTTAAATATTTATTTTGAGACAGGTCACGTATGCGTAAACCCGTAGAGTTTGAAATGTGTCTAAAATCATGTCACGCGGACGTGTACATAATTCTCGACACTGAACTCATTTAGGAGATAAATAAAGTTGCGCAAGCGCGTATTTTATTTTTGTTGCTAAAAGAAACCGGAATCAGGTCATACAGGCCCGATGATTTTAAGAAATTCGTTCCTAAAAGTGTCTCTACGAGTATTTATTTTGGTCTTTATTTGTATTACGTAAACGTATACACAATTGGACAAAAAGGTTTATTTGATCTTATTCAAAGTTACGCGAACGTATACTTTGATGATTAATTTGTTTTTCTAAGTCCAGGGCATTCAATATCTAAAAGGCTTTCGAGATTCACTACATCTAAATTAAAAATACCAAGACAAGTCATGTATTTGGCTATGGCTTAGTCTAGCCCGATTTGTATCACTTTAGGCCATCCTAATTAGATCATTTGCACATGATTCAAAATCAAATAACTAAAAAAAATTAAGAACAAACATGCTAACACATTGCGCATTTATATGGTAATAAATAAGAAAAATTTGAATTGCGAATATAATGTTACATGTACAAGATTTCTTTACCATTTGACCTATTCCTATATATTAAACAAGGGTATTTATACATAGCTCATGGATCCAAAATCGAACTTTGCCTTAAATTGTGCGACAGAACATCCTTTTGAACATAAAACCAAACTAATGAGACCTCTTGGATTAAAATCATTTGATACCTTTTAGGAAAGAAGATAAGTCAGAAACGGGAAGGTGTGTAAAATTGAGCCATGGTTACTTTTATTTAGAATAGACAGTCTAAGAAAAAATCTGAATTTTAGATTCTATCTTTTGATAGTTGATTTGAAACCCATTTTTGTTTAGTAGTAAGAAATTTACAGTGAATTTTGTAAATGAAATACTCCTCATGCTAATTGACAACAGAAGAGAAAAGATTGGTTACAAATTATTTAACACAGTTAATGGGTCTAACATTCTGAATCCCATAACTGCCATGATAAACGTTCCAGACAAACATCTGATTTACAAATTCTAACATAGTCCAATCTCTATTACATTCTAAAGATAAAGTTGAAAAATACAGTTTTGTTCCTAAATACAAGTTTTTCTAAAAAGAAAAAGTAAAATGGAATAGGATTAAAACCACAGCTCTTGTGCAAGCTTTAGCAGCCCTTAAAAATTCAAACCTGTATTTTGATGTTTATCTAAACTCCATAAATCCAATGTTTTAATACCTGGACAGTAACAAACACAGACCTTTAGGCATTTTGTGAGGTGAACCTGACCATAAAAGAGGTCAGATTCATCCTTAATGATGCTCTATACCATATCGAGAGACAACACATATTTTTGCATTTTTTGTGGACCGAATCTGACCATAATGAAGGTCAGATTCAGCTTCAATTATGCTAAACTAAACATGAAACCATCGATTGGTATTGTAGACTACTTAAACAAATTCAAACAAGCAATACACTCTAATCTCCTATTCACATAGGATCAGAGAAGTTCGAATATGCACATTCACGTAACAATATAAGACACATTTTCAGATCTTAAAGTTTTATTTCTAGAACAAAAGATTACATACCCTTCAAAGGAAAAGGAGTTCACTAAAGAATATGACCAAATAAAGGTCAAAAACAAGATTAACTTTAGGAGAAGGATTTCAGCAAAAGAACAACACAGCAGCAGCAACCTCAGTCAGCAGGAAACAACCAGAAGATTCCCACGAAAACCAACCAGCAATAACAGGAATTTTAGAGCTAGAAATACAGAATTTTTAGAGTATTTCGTAAGCAAAAACAGAGTAAAAATAAAATTTTGATTTCCATTCTCTGTATTTTACTTCTTGTCTCAGATTTTTAGGAGCAGTATTTTTTTTTTGAAAAAATAATATTGGAAAGTGAGTTATTCCCTTTTTTTTTTCTGTCCAGCCCAAAAAAAAGATCCTCCCTTCTGTGGTAAAAGGTGTGTGTATTTATAGGGGTATATTTTGATAGGATATCCTTGGCATATTCCTTATATAAATTGCGCTCAAAACAGTATAGGTACAACTGTCAAACTTATCTTTCGGGACAGCTGCCCTCATTCTAGAAAATTTCTGCCTTTACAATTACTATTTTATCCCCAAAAAAAAACTAATTTCCTAGTTCTAGAAGGTTCTTGAGTTGTTACTCCCAAGATTCCTTCACCTAGTATTCCTAATATACCCCTTGAAGTCCCTGAAATTACCATTAGGTAACCAGGGTTAACTTGCTTGGAGTAGACTATTGACTCTAATTAATTAAACCTAGTTAGGTTCCTTAGTTAATTAAGGCTAATATGTATTATCAACTTAACCCTAGTTTAATTGACTTAATTAAGATTAATCGACTTGGTTCCTTAAACTTTGGTTAGTTGACTTGTATTAAAATATGTTTAAGTTTCACTTGAGCCTAGGGGAAATTAGTTTATTTAGGTTATTTGAATATGCCAATCTAAATTAAGAGTTGAAATTTAAACTATGATTAATTGGAAGTTAACATCTAATTGAGACTAATAACATAGGCAGCAAAATCAAGGCTAAACCAAACGATGACCTCAAACAAAACACGAGCAAAACAACTAATAGAGGTTGTTTTACTTACAAGCATTTCAATATATGAATTCAGGGATTTAATCAATCAGTTGTTCATGCTCGTTTATTGACAGCATTCACCAACATAAAGATGTCTGGAAATTAGCAGAGAAAGGAAACTAAACAAAAAACCTAATGCTAATCTTGGTCATACAAATTACTAAACTTGAACAGTTAAATCATACAAACTAGTGATAAAAACCTAAGCTAAATGCATTTGGGACTTTAAACTAAAAAAAGAAAAATAAGAAAACATGAACAGGTAAAAGAAAACAAAAATCAGAAATAGTGATGTAACAAAGGAAAACAATGAGTAAACTATGTCCTATTCATGCTATCAATCAAGAAACACATAGAAAGGAAGTGGGGGATACTCGTTTGAGGGATTTGGACGAACTACAACGACTAGCCGGAGTTTGGCCGGACTACGGCGACCTCCAAAAGTGACCCTTACTCACATGAATCGACGGCTCTCGTCGAGAACCATCGACTCGTGTAAGTTTGAGTCACAGAGTCGCTTGGGATCATCTTCAGAATGTTCTAGGGTTTTCCATTTCCAGATCTGAGATTAAAGAAATTTGAATGAGTTTTTGGTGAAATAGATGGTGTGAGATGGTTGAGAAGGGGGAGGAGATTATCAGGTCAAAAGTTGGGGTTGATTGGAGAAGCTCCGCCGCTGGTAGGCGATTTTCGGGCGGCGGAAACCTAGAGCGGCTAGGGTTTGGTCGAGGCAGAAGAGAGAAAGATGAAGGGGAGGGGAGGGGGCTAAGGCTTGGGGGGTTAGTCTTCAACCAGTTTAAACCAAACGGGGTCTTTTAGGTAGTGAATGGGGTAGGCTAAACTTCAGCATATTGGGTGCTGAAGTTTTTACAGCTAAACTAAATAACTTCAGCATATTGGGGTGCTGAAGTTTTTACAACTAAACTAAATAACTTCAACATTTCTGCTGAAATTTTTCACAAAAGAACTAATAACTTCAGCACTTCTGCTGAAGTTTTCACGAATGAACTAATAACTTCATCACTTCTGCTAAAGTTTTCACAAATGAACTAATAACTTCAGCACTTCTGCTGAAGTTTTTCACAAATGAACTAATAACTTCAGCACTTCTGCTGAAGTTTTCACAAATGAACTAATAACTTCAGCACTTCTGCTGAAGTTTTTCACAAATGAACTAAAAACTTCAGCACTTCTGCTGAAGTTTTCACGAATGAACTAATAACTTCAACACTTCTGCTGAAGTTTTCACAAATGAACTAATAACTTCAGCACTTCTGCTGAAGTTTTTCACAAATGAACTAANTGTAGAGTTAGAGATTGGGCCTGGGTAATTTTAGCCCAGGTCTGATTTCAATTCCCTTTAATTAACTAAACCAATTAAAGTAATTAAATTCAAATCTAATTTAATCCAAGAAATGTAGTAATTAATTCTTAACCTTATTTTACATCTATTTACAAATTAGTCAAGCATAAAATGACTAATTTTATATTCCTAATAAAATCTATGCTTCATTCGAATAAAATGATTAATTTTTAGTAATTAGTTATTAAAACTAAATTACGTTAAATAACCACCATTCGTCCATTATATAGTTAATTATAACTTTATAATTCTTGGATAATAGTGATGCAATTTTAATAATAAATTTTCTTTTTAAAAAAAAAAAGATGAATTATGTAGAAAATACAAACCTTTCACAATTAAACACTGAAAATCAACAAAGATTCATAAAAGCAAGTGATTTATTGAGATTTTTATAGGACGATATGGCGAGTAAAAATCACATGCTCACAGTAAGAACCCGAGCTAGCAGGCAAAACTAGTAGTGGAGCTGTAGTCAATGCTAACTTGAGCTTCTGAAAGCTCTCCTCACACTTATTGGACCATCTGAATGGAGCACCCTTCTGGGTCAATCATGTCAAAGGCAAAGCAATAGAAGAGAATCCATCTACAAAGCGACGTTAATAACCCACCAAACCAAGGAAACTCCTAATCTCTGTAGCTGAGGACGGCCTGGGCCAGCTCTAAACCACCTCTATCCTCTTTGGATCAACCTAAATCTCCTCACTAGACACCATGTGCCCCAAGAAAGCTACCGAACCAAGCCAAAACTCACACTTGGAGAATTTCGCATAAAGTTTCTCCTCCCTCAACCTCTCTAACACAACTCTCAAATGCTGAGCAGGCTCTACCTAGCTACGAGAATAAACCAGGATGTCATCAATGAACACAATAAAGAAGGAATCAAGATAAGGCTGAAACACGTTGTTCATCAATTGCATGAACGCAGCTGGGGCATTGGTCAGCCCAAACAACATAACCAAGAACTCATAATGACCATATCTGGTCCTGAATGTAGTCCTCGTGATCTCAGAATCCCGAATCCTCAACTGATGATACCCAGATCTCAAATCAATCTTGGAAAACACTCTGGCTCCCTGAAGATGGTCAAACAAATCATCAATGCGGGGCAAGGGATACCGGTTCTTCACCGTAACCTTATTCAACAGCCAATACTCAATACACATACGCATGGACCCATCCTTCTTCTTTACGAACAACATCGGTGCACCCTAAGGTGACACACTAGGCCAAATGAACCCCTTATCCAGGAGTTCCTGAAGTTGCTCCTTCAATTACTTTAGCTCCGATGGTGCCATACAATAAGGTGGAATAGAAATAGGCTGAGTGCCTGACACCATGTCATTACCAAAATCAATAGCTCTATCAGGTGGCATGCCTGACAGGTCTGCAGGAAACACATTCGGAAAGTCACAGACCACCGAAACTGAATAAATAGCGGGAGTCTCACCACTGACATCCCTCACGAAGGCCAAATACGATAAACACCCTTTCTCAACCATGTGTTGAGCCTTCAGGTATGAAATCACCCTGCTAGGCATATACTCGGAAGAACCTCTCAACTCAACCCTCGGACACCCCGACATAGCTAAGGTAACAGTCTTAGCGTGACAATCAAGGACAACATGGCACAGAGATAACCATCCATGCCCAATATCACATCAAAATCGACCATGCTGAGTAACAGTAGGTCTGCTCGGGTCTCCAGACCCCCGATAGATACCATGCAAGACCGATACACACGATCCACAACAACAGTATCGCCCACCACAGTCGACACATGAGCAAAGGTGACTAGAGATTCACGGGGCACATCCAGAAAACCAGCAAAATATAAAGAAACATAAGAATATGTAGAACTAGGGTCAAATAAAGCCAAGGCATCACGGCAACAGACTGAAATAATACCTGCGATCACGGCATCTGAGGACATAGCATCCGACCTGGATGGGAATGCATACATGCGAGCCTGACCTCCCCCTGCTCGACCTCCCCCTCTAGGGCGACCTCTGGCTGACTGACCACCACCCCTTGCTGCCTGGGCAGGTGGTGAAGTGATTGGAGTTGAAGTCGAGGGATGGCTCCTCTGCTGAGAAGATCTACTGGAACGGCGGGGACACTGCCTCCACCTGTGCCCAAACTCTCCATACTCAAAACAACTCCCTAGAGATGTAGGCGGGGACTAATAGAAACCCCTAGCACCCGTACGACTAATAAAAGACTCCTACATAGAAGAACCATGAGCTGGAGGTGATTGAGCTGCACTCTGAGCTGGGAGGGCACCAAATGAAGTACGGCCAGACTGAGAACCACGGGGACCCTGCCCCAAGGAGGCACCACCATATGCTGGACGGCCTGACTGAGGACGCCTGAATGAACAGCCCCTACCCTGCTGAAATTGTCCCTGAGGGAGCACCATTGGAACTGCCCGAACCACGAGGCCTCTTGGCCTCTCTCTCTTCCCGCTCCTGGGGACGAACAGACTCAATATCTCGAGTTATGTCAACAACCTGCTCGAATGAAGCACCTGATACTCTCTCCTGAGTCATAAATAACCAAAGCTGATAAGAACGACCATCTACAAACCTCCTCACCCTCTCCCTATCAGTAGGGATAATCTTAGAAGCATGCCTAGCCAACTCGGAAAACCTCATCTCGTACTAAGTGACCGATAACACTCCCTGGCGCAGCTGCTCAAACTGCCTGCGCTGCTCCTCTCTGTGGGACTGAGGAACATACTGGCTGAGCTGGGGCTACCCCCGGTGCCTGAATACCCTGTGCAGCCTGCTTAGGTACCCGTGCAGCTAGAGTCTGATTACCTCCCCCGGCCTGAGCCGTGGTGGCAGTAGAAGACATGGCGACTACCTAAGCCAAACTGGTGCATACTATCAATATCTGAGACAGGGTTTCCTGAAGACCCAAAATAACCATAGGCGCTGCTGGTGCCTGAGCCTGTCCTGCTGGGACACCATCGGCGGGAACCTGATCCTGATCGATAGGGGAATCCTGTGGTACTCCCCCGGCTGGCCACCTACCTCTACCACAGCCTCGACCGCGGGCTCGACCTCTCGTTGGTCTAGCCGGTGACTGGTCACTCTGATCGGTATGGCGTTTCCTCACCATCTGTGAGAGATGAAACAACGTAAGTTCAGATTTCAAGAATCGATAGATCAGCACGAAAGAGTTCAAGAAAGATAGAAATGTTTCCTAAAAGTTTGGCAGCCTCTCGAAGATAAGTACAGATGTCTCCGTACTAATCCGCAAGACTCTACTAAACCTGCTCATGACCGTTGAGTCCTATGTGACCTAGGGCTCTGATGCCAAACTGTCATGACCCCAAATCCTAAATTGGCCGTGATAGCGCCTATCGTGGAACTAGACTAGCCGACTACTGCATGTTTGCAATTTCATTTTTTGAAAATCCCAATCAAGTTTCAAGCATTTCATAAACTATACAGAAATTACTGAATAAAGTAGGCAAATTATACAATACCGCTAACCGGAAAACCTGGAGCCAACATGTCATGAGTATCTAGGGAAATAAGCAAAAATAAACTATTATAATACAAAACCTTCAAATAAAAGCTAAATACAAAAATAAGGGAAAACAAAGATGCTGCAGATGCTAAACAGCTACCTCTATATCCCGCAATCCGGCTCCGCGTGAAATAAAAAGGCTAATGCTCGATATCTGCTCCTGAATATGCACACAGAGGTGCAGGGAGTAATGTGAGTACGCCAACTCAGTAGTAATGAAAATAAATCAATTCTAAGCAGCAAGGAAACACATAAAATCAATGCCATCAAATCACACTATACACAGTCTTATTTTCCAATGGTATAAACAAAGATATACGAAATCATCATGCCTTAAAACCAACTTCAGAAATGTCCTTTAAAGAATGCACATTTTTAACAACTTTAAAACGAAATATGTGGTATGCAAATGAATGTAGTAAACTCATAAGTATCCCCTCGGACAAAAACATGTATCATAATCAGCCCCTCGAGCATGCCTCACAGTCACTCAACACCTCACCATCACTCAGCACCTCACAGTCACTCATGCCTCCCAATAAATCATCACTCATCCTCCTAATCACTCGTTACTCGGCACTCGGTGCGATCACAGGGGGTGTGTACAGACTCCGGAGGGACTCCTTCAGCCCAAGCGCTAATATAACTCAGCACCTCACCATCACTCTTGTCCCCCGTCCACACTTAGCAGAACCACTCAAAAGGCCCCTCGGGCGAATCAGTAAAATAGGGTACTCGACCCAAAACATCTTTTTAAATCTTAAAGTGGTGTAAATCATGCTGAGTTTCGAAAACAGTATGCACAATGCAGCTGAATGAAATCATCAATACATAGTGAGAAAAACAACAGTAAAAAAAGCCCAGAAGGGGTCTAAACAGATCGGCACGAGGCCCCAAACACGGCTTATAGCCCAAATATTTCACAAATCTTTAGAACATAATTTAACATAAGGTTTTGAGTAAAATATGCAACTCATTAGTTTCCGTGGAGAGGACCCAGTCCAATCCAAAAATCAGTATGCGCCACATACTCGTCATCCGACATGTGCGCCCTTTCTAAAATCAGTGAGAATTATGTAGTCTGGGGTTCCATACCCTTAGGACAAGATTTATAACCATTACTTACCTCTACCGGGCCACAACACTAGTCCGCAATGATTTTTCCCCTCAAATTGGATCCCGATTGCTCCGAATCTAGCCAGAACCAGTTTAACATCATCAATATATATCAAAGGAACTCAACCCAATCAAAAATTATAAAATTATACAAGAATCTCGAAATTCGGCCAAACCCGAGCCCCGGGCCCACGTCTCGGAATTTGATAATTTTTTCATCATTAGAATCCTCGTCCTCCCACGATTCTATACATATCAAGAACACTAAAATCGGACCACTTGCCCACTCAAATCCTCAAAAGAAGAATCAATTTCCCATGCACCCCTTCTTCCCCAATTTGGGTTTAATTCCAGCAAATTCTATGGTTTAATCACTTAGAAATTGACATATAAATGAGTTATCAAGTTAAAAACCTTACCTCCAAGTGATTCCCTCTAATTCCCTCTTCAATCCTCTCAAAAGTGCTCCCAACTTCGTCAACAATGAAGGAAATATGAGCCAATTTCACACAACATGCCATATAAAACATTCTGCCCAGCTATAAAATTTGCATCACTGCGATCACGAACCTTGGCACGCGATCCCGATGCACAGACCAACCAACCAATGTGATCGCATACCAATACACGTGATCGTATAGAACAATTCTCCACCCCATACACGCGTCTCAAAATACTCTACGTGATCGCAGAACCAACCACGCGATCGCACTGCCTATCCTGCCCAACCTATGTGATCACAATCCTAACCATGCGATCGCAATAGAAAAAAATCCCTGCACCATTATTTTACTCTAAGCAATCACAAACATCCTCCCGCGATCGCATAGAAGGAAACTAGAACCTCACACCAGCAACAAATCTACCCAGTTTTAAAGCCAAGAATTGGTCCTTTAATCACCCGAAACACACCCGAGGCCCTCAGGACCTCAACCAAACATACCAACAAATCCCATAACATCATTCAAACTTAGTCTAGCCTTCGAAACACCAAAAACAACGCAACAAAACCAAAATCGCATCAAATTCAAGCCTATGAACTTTGAAACTTCCAAATTTTGCCAACTACGCCGAAACCAACCAAAACACCTCCTTTGACCTGAAATTTTGTAGACATATCCAAAATGACATTACGAACCTGTTCCAACTTCCGGAATTCCATTCCGATCCCGATAGCCTATTTCCACTGCCGACCGAAAATTTCCAAAAACTAAGTTTCGCCAATTCAAGCCTAATTCTACACAGGACATCCAAACTTCATTCCGAACACACTCCCAAGTCCCAAATCACCTAACGAAGCTATCCAAGATATAAAATCCGCATTCCGAAGTATTTCACCAATAGGTTAACTCTCAGTTGACTTTCTCAACTATTAGGCTACTTTACAAGGCTAAATACCTAAATTCTCACCATAACCACTCCGGACCCAAACCAACTAACCCAACACAACAAAAAAACAGGCTAGCAATATATAACAAATGCAGAAATGGGGGAAACGGGGTAAACCTCACCGAATGGCCGGTCGTGTCGTTACACCCGCATTCGTGAAATGCGATCGCATTCTACGCCGCATAGATGTCCTCAAAATGGACAACAAACTGCCCAAGTACGCGACCACTATGCGGTCTGCATACCTGATATGCGATCGCATAGTGGACCGCAGACCTGCGTAAATCTAGAAAATTATATCTTTTAAGTCCTGGGGTACTTTTACTCAAAAAAGGGTCCGTTTTAAGAATTTCTACAGTAATAACAACAAGGGGACCTATTTGGGCATTATTTTTAGCCATGAATTTTTATGGGTCTTTACATTCTCCCCCACTTAAAATCATTCGTCCTCGAATGAGGATCGGGGAATCACTAGAGTAGGAAAAATACAAAATAAGCCAACCCCCAAATTCTTACTAACTTCGAAATTTTCTGAAAATTTTGTCAGAGTTTCCTTTGTAATTAGGCCTATCTACCTGACAGAGAGCCCCAAAACACATTTTAACCAATTCCACACATTTTTAGTTACTCTATCAACTTGCACATAATTCGGTCATTTGAACAAGCTACATATAATTCAATTACTTCCATAAGCCTCACTTAGTTCGGTTAACTCCACAAACTTGCATATCATTTAACTATTACATGAATTGAACATAATTTACCTCACTTCAAGGAGTTGCACACTACCCAAATAATTACAACATACATAAATATGGCACAACTTGAGAAGTTACAATAGTAGGGCAACTTGGGGGGGGGGGGGGAATGGGGTGCTTTTGTATATAATTGCTAAGGAATGAAAATTTTGAAACCATTACTGGACTTATTCAAACAAATGGAGATATTTCTCTTTCATTTCATTTTCCGCTTCCTATGTGGCTTTCTCGACTTGTTGACTTCGCCATAACACTTTAACAAAAGCAATCTTTTTCTTCCTCAATCTACGGACTTGCCTATCAAGAATAGCAACTGGAACCTCTTCATATGAAAATCCTTCATTAATTTCAACCATCTCAACCGGCACAATGGAGGATAGATCCCCAATCACCTTCTTCAACATGGACACATGAAACACTGGGTGCACTAATGACATTTCAGAGGGCAATTCCAGCCTATAAGCCACATGTCCTATCCTTTGAGCGATCTGATATGGCCCAACATACCTAGGGCTCAATTTCCCTTTCTTCCCAAACCGCATTACTCCTTGCATGGGAGACACCTTCAAGAATACCCAATCATCCACTTGAAACTCCAAAAATCTCTTCGACGAACGTCCGCATAGGATTTTTGACGACTCTGAGCAGTCTTCATCCTCTCCTAAATGACTTTAACTTTTTCCATAGCTTGGTGCACACGATCCGGTCCTAGCTGTTCCACCTCGCCAACCTCGAACCATCCAATCGGAGACCTACACCTCCTTCCGTACAATGCCTAAAATGGGGCCATCTGAATACTAGCATGGAAACTGTTATTATAAGAAAATTATATAAGCGGCAAGTGATCATCCCATCTACCCTTGAAATCTAATGCACAAGCCCGTAACATATCTTCAAGCGTCTGAATGGTCCACTCCGCCTGCCCATCAGTCAGTGGGTGGAATGTTGTGCTGAGATTTACTGCGTACCCAAACCTGTCTTAAATATCTTCCAAAAGTTAGCTATGAACTGGGCCCCTCGATCCGAGATAATAGACACTGGAGTGCCATAGAGCCTGATTATTTCTTTGATATATAACTGAGCATATTTTTCTGCAGTATCGGTGGACTTAATTGGCAAAAAATGCGCTGACCTCGTGAGCCGATCCGCTATTACCCAAACTGAGTCGAACCTATGTGGAGTGCGAGGTAACCTCACCACAAAGTCCATATTGATCATTTCCCATTTCCACGTCGGTATTTCCATGAGCTGTGCCAACCCACCGGGCCTCTGATGCTCGGCCTTCACTTGCTGACAATTTGAACATCTAGCCATAAAGTCTGCCATACCCCTCTTCATACCATTTCACCAATAAATCTCTTTGAGATCATGATACATCTCCGTAGAACCTGAGTGTAATGAATTCCTGGAATTGTGAGCCTCTGCCAGTACCCTTTCCAAAAGATCATCCCCGTCCGGAACACATAGTCTCCCTTGGCACCGCAAAACACTGTAATCATTGCATAGTGAAAATGCTATAGTCTTAAGATTCAGAATTTCCTCTCTCAACTATACCAATGTTGGATTTCTGAATTCCTTTTCCTTTATTTCCATTACAAGTGAAGATTATGCTCCATTATGCACCACGACATCCCCTTCATCTGAGGTCGAAAGGCAGACCCCCAGACTAGCCAACTGACAAACCTCCCGAGCCAAAAGCCTCTAACCTGCTTCCAAATGAACCAAGCTACCCATGGATTTCTGACTAAGAGCATCGGCTACCATATTCACCTTTCCTGGATGGTACAAAATATTCATATCATAATCCTTGAGCAACTCTAACCACCTCCGCTGCCTTAGGTTTAAATCCTTTTGTTTGAATAAATACTGAAGACTCTTGTGGTCTGTGAACACGTCCACATGGACCCCATAAAGATAATGCCATCGGATTTTCAATGCAAAACAACCGGCGTGAGCTCCAAATCATGCTTCGGATAATTCTTCTCGTGATTCTTGAGTTGTCTTGAAGCATACACTATTACCTTAACACATTTCATCAACACACATCCCAAACCAACCCTTGAATCATAACAATACACCACAAACCCTTATGAACCTCCTGGCATGGTCAACAGTGGCGTCGTAGTCAATCTCAATTTCAATTCCTTAAAACTCTTTTCATAAGCATCAGACCACTGGAACTTAACCATTGTCTGCGTCAACCTAGTTAGTGGGGAGGAGAGGGTAGAGAATCCCTCCACAAATCTTCGATAATACATAGCCAGACCCAAGAAAATGCAAATCTCTGTTGGGGTCGTTGGCCTTAGGCAATCCTTTACCGCTGCAATCTTTTGGGGACCAACCTAAATCCCTTTCCTGGAAACAACATGGCCCAAAAATGTGACTAATTCTAGCCAAAACTCACATTTTGAAAACTTCGCAAACAACTAGTGCTGATGAAGAGTCTGCAGAACTTCCCTGAGGCGAGTAGCATGATCTTCCTGACTTCACGAATAAACAAGGATATCGTCAATGAAGACAATCACAAAGGAGTCAAGAAACGGTTTGAAAACCCGATTCATAAGATCCATAAAAGCTTTTGGGGCATTGGTTAGCCCAAAAGACATTACCCAAAATTCAAAGTGCCCATATTGAGTCCTGAAGGCAGTCTTAGGAATATCCTGCTCCCTGATCTTTAACTGGTGATACCCGTACCGCAAATCAATCTTTGAGAAGAACCTAGAACCTTGCAACTGGTAAAAAATCATCTATCCGAGGCAATGGATATTTGTTTTTTATGGTGACCTTGTTGAGCTGCCGATAATCAATACACATTTGAAGTGATCCGTCTTTCTTTCTGACAAAAATAACCGGTGCGCCCCAAGGTGACACACTTGGCCGTATGAAACCCTTTTCTAATAGATCTTTCAATTGCTCTTTCAAGTCTCTCAATTCTGTTGGCACCATTCGGTAAGGTGGAATAGATATTGGCTGCATATCTGGAAAAACATCAATCCCGAAATCGATCTCTCTATCTGGTGGAATCTCAGGAAGCTCGTCCGGAAATACTTCAAGAAATTCATTCACAACAGGCATAGATTCGGGAGCAGGCACCTCTGAAGTGGTGTCCGCAACCCGGACCAAATGGTAGATGCACCCTTTTCTGATCATCTTAGAGGCTTTAAGGTAGGAAATAAATCTACCTCTTTGCAAAAAATTATTCCCCTCCCACTCGCTAACTGATTCATTAGGAAACTCGAGCCTCATAATTCTGGTTCGATAGTCGAGCTTAGCAAAGCCCGAATAGAGCCAATCCATCCCCATAATTACATCAAAATCTACCATTTCTAACTCAATAAGATCGGCCGTGGTATCCCGACCACGCACCGTGACAACATAATTCCTATAGACTCACACGACCATGATGGAATCACCAACCGGAGTCGACACAGAGAACGGCTTGTGAAGTTGTCTGGGTTCTATCCCAAAACTTGAAGCAATAAATGGAGTAACATATGACAAAGAAGACCCGGGATCAATAAGAGCATAAACATCATGTGACTGAACAGTCAGAATACCTGTCACAAAATCTGGGGAAGCCTCCGCACTCTGAAGACCACTCAAAGCATAGAACTGACTGGGTCCCCCTCGACCCCGTGCTCCACCCCTAGCTGCACCGCATCCTGCTGGAGCTGGAGGGCTTACTGAAGATGTAGCGGCAGAAGAACTGGATGGCTGAGCAGTGCCCATACCCGCGCCTTGACTGGGTGCGTGACAGTCTTGCTAGATATGGCCTCTCTCTGCATCTATAGCACACCGGTATATCTAAGTAACAAGGCTCAGAAAGATACCTCCCGCACTCAAGGCATGGGGCTGCTGAGACCTCCCATCTAAACGACTCGACTAATGGAACCTTCTGCTATCTTAACCAAGTACAAAGCGACCTCCCCACTGATAAATGAGCCCTGATGGTGGGGCACTAGCTGAGGACTGAGCATAGGACTGGGATGGCCCTGATGACCCTTTCCCAAAGGATGATCTCCCACCTGCAACTGGACTCTTAGGGTTGCCAACCGACCGGGCCCTACTACCGCTCTCTCTCTCTCCATCTTTATTTTCAACTTCTGTGCCTCTGTGTCGTGGGCGAATCCTACGATGTTCCCATAATTAATCTCTGAATGCAAGGCAGCTGTAGTAGCTTCATTAACAACTAAGGGACCAAGGCCCTGAACAAACCATCGAACTCTGGCCTCCATAGTCGGCATCATGTGGATGGCATATTTGGACAGGCACACGAACTCCATGTGGTACTCCCACACAGTCATGTTTCCCTACTTAAGGGCCTCAAACTATGCAGCACCGGCTGCCATAGTCTCGACAGGAAAGAAATGATCCATGAAGGTATCAACAAACTTATCCCACTTCGCTGGAGGGCTCCCCTCCCTACGAAAGCTCTCCCACATCTCCAACCACGAATACGCTACTCCCTTTAACTGATAGGAAGCCAACTCAACCCCCTCTATCTCTGTAGCCTTCATAACCCGGAGATTCTTGTACATTTCATCTATAAAATCCTGAGGATCTGCCTCTGGGTCGGTGCCTGTGAACTCTGGAGGGGCTAACCGCAGAAACTGATTGACTCTGGAACCTGAAGAAACCCCTTGCTCACCAGAGGACGTAGGGACAACACTTGATCTTTGGGCCTTGGAGGCAACTAGATGGGTCAACATCTGAATAGCTCCCATGAGGTCCCCATTAGAAATACCGAGACCGGAAGCTGGGACTGAGGATGGATCAGGAACATCAGCGGGAGGGATTTCAGCACCCTCCGCTAGAGGGATTTCATCACCGGGCCCTACTATTGGGACAATGCACGAGTTAGATAAAAATGTTTTCATCTTCAGCTTCATCGCACGATACAGAGTAACAATGAAAGGGTATATTCCTAAATGTCCATGCAGCCCCCTAATTATAGATGTGGTCGACAACACACCGATAAGAAAAGCTCTACTAGACACAGCTCCGAGACATCCTAGGACACTTTTTAAAAACCTTGGGCTCTGATACCAAGTTTGTCAATCCCCAAAACCGAGGGACGAGACCGGCGCCTAACCGGGTGAGCCCGGTCAAGTGGACCTGGATTTCCTTTCTTGCCCAACGTGCTACCCCGTGTTTACAATATACCTTATTCCATATGGATTAGCAATTTAGAGTTTAAACATGAATCTACTACTTGAGTTCATTTCATCCTTTATCATTTCAACATTTAATAATCACAAAACATACAATAATTCCGATTCGGATCACAATTGCTAGTAAACACATTTACTGCCCAAAATACATATATGTACAACCCACATTATGTCTACGGAGCCTCTAAGAGTACTAAGGGTTTACACAATAATTTCCGGCAACAACGACCCGGCTATACCTTAAAAGACATAACATATACAAAAGAGATGACATAGACTACACACGGCCCCGAGAGGAAGTGGGGCTCACCGGATCTGCTGAAGTTATGAAGGCGATACACCACCTACATCCATATAAAAGATATAGCGCCCCCGGCAAAAGGGACATTAGTACCATTGAATAGTACTAGCATTTATGAACAAAGTTTAGTCCAAGTAGAATCACACAATACACAATTGGAAGATAGTCAGGGTAACCACACAAGTACCACACAGATATACAGAAAGTTACAAATGGAGATTCCACAGTTACTCCTTTCAATTATTCATCCGTTGTGACGCGCAACCCGTTCCCACCGTACATTCTCATCTCACCCTTATTACCTATCCACCCTTATTACTTCGTGTTGTGGCGCGCAACCCGATCCTACCGTACAATCAAATTGTACCCTTATTGCTTCGTGTTGCGGCACGCAACCCGATCCCACCGTACGTTCACATTTCATAGCAACAATAACCAACAATTATATCACAGGGATCTTCATCATCAAGAACATCAGTTCATATCAACCAACAACTATATGAAGTCAAGGCTCAATAATCCTTACCAAACAGTAATTCACATATGGTGATGCCATCATTATTTAACTCAACTAAATCAATCCACAGTTTCTTTTCATCATTTGCCACACTCGGCCCTTAGCAATTAGATACCTTTCCACATTAGAGTATGTTAACATTCTTTCATTTAATAGCACATACTACCATATTGACATATTCGAACATTTAACGAACCTTACACATGGTAGGATAAGCACTAAGAATCACCCTTCATAATCACAATTAGCATGGTAATCGACTTAAGAAAAATCAGAGAATGAACCCGTACACCTCGACACAGTAGGACAATCAATTCCCATATTCTCAAGCAATAATTTCATACCGTATGCTCGGACAACAACAAGGTAAATCTAGAAAGATTAAAGTTAGCCATACATACCTTGAATCGGAATTCCCCTTTAATTTTCTACCACAATTCACCGGGCCTTCTTGAACCTCAATCTAGTTCACAATGTGGCATAATTGAACTTAGAATTAGGAATAATGATCATATCTTGAACTCACTTAAGCATTCAATCAAACACTAGGTGTTCCTTTAGATTAAATGGCCTCTTTTTAGTGAAAGATTACTCTAACCCATTTCCTTTTTACTAGATTATGACTAGTTGGTTACATGCAT
The DNA here is from genome assembly GCA_005239525.1 of Nicotiana knightiana. Taxonomy (NCBI): domain Eukaryota; kingdom Viridiplantae; phylum Streptophyta; class Magnoliopsida; order Solanales; family Solanaceae; genus Nicotiana; species Nicotiana knightiana. Next base: position 70,406 of record ML393268.1, read on the forward strand.
GCAAGACTCCTACCCCCATCTTTATGAACTCACCTAACCATGTTTCATTTTAACAAAAATCTGGAAATTTAGGTTGATGGGGTATTGCCTCTTGTAGTGAAAAAAATGGTATCTTACTTGGTCAATTCCAGGCTTGAGTAGTGATGGAGGAACAAATTTGATAAAGTTGGAACTCTCTCTCTCTAGAACCCACTTTCTTCTCTCTCTAATTTATCAGAAAATGAGCTTAAAATGAAGGGGTAGGTGTTTTAATGAACTGGGGGTCGAGTATAAAATTAGAATTTTAACAGTCCCAAAACAGAAATGCGGTCCCTGCTATGAAGTCCACATTTTTGTCGCATAATTGGCCCTTAAATGGGCCAAAAAGAAAAGTAGACTGCCCAGGTATCCGACCAATATTCGGTCCGCATACCTGTTATGCGATCGCATAGTGCGTCGCATAACTCCCTATGCAAAATAAAGGTGCAAGAATGCGACAACTATGCGGCCCACATTCGTGAAATGTGATCGCATTCTAGGCCGCATAGCTATCGTCCAAATGTACAGCAAAGTGTCCAAGTATGCGGTCCGCATACCTGATCTGCGACCGCATAGTGGACTGCAGACCTATGCAAATCTGGAAAATTATATTTTTTAAGTCCTGGGATACTTTTACTCAAAAAGGGTCTGCTTTAAGAATTTCTACAATTATAACAACACTTTGGGCATTATTTTTAGCCATGAAATTTTACGGGTCTTTACAGGACCAAGTAATCAGAGAAGAATATTTTATCATCAAAACACATGGCGCGTCAAAGAAGTTTGCTATTTTCACATGAAACGGCCCAAGGGCCCAAAAAATTTTCAAACACACGGGGATTGCCCTCGATAGTCACCCCATCGAGTTATCAAAAACTGAAAGCCATAAGACCTCAGGGTAAGCAACTTTAAGCTCATAAGCCCCTCCATAAGGCACGAATGTAAGCCCTCCTCCAAGGCAACGACATCTCCTTTGTGTCTCCCTAGGAGAGTTGATGTCCACAGAGTGACCGACATATATAAAGTCCTCCTCAGCAACGACATCTCCTTTGTGTCTCCGAGAAGGCCCCGCCTCATTGAGAATGTCCTCATCCTTAGAGTCTTTTTCACTTATTATCCTCCCTCGGCTCCGAAGCCGACGAGCCTTCCCTCTCCTCGAAGGGACGCGTTCTTACCTCGGAGAATCCGCCAACACCTGTGGTGGTAGATTTAGTACACAAAAAGAAAGCATTACTCAAAAGGCAACCACATGGCTCATACCATGGTATTTTGCTTCCTATCTGCCCTTCGATAGATCTAGCCACTTGCATTCGTCATATGTTGAGGAAGCTGCCAGCCTCCGAGTCCAGTCCGCAAGATCGGGAACCTCCTCCGGCATCCCCGGGACCACTGAGAAAGAGAAAAAGAAACACTCTTATAAATCGATAAGAGTAAAGGACACTAAGGTATGCCATAGTACTTACTCATCCATACTATATTCGGGTCCTCATCATCGCTGGAAATGAAAGGCTTGGTGGATTGGCGTCGTAACACAATTAGGTCTCGACGATGTTGAGGCTGATATAATCTAATAAGGTGGCTAAGGGTAAACTCGAGCTCAGACTTTTTGGTAAAGTACCTCATCATCAGCACTATCCGCCAAAAGGATGGATGAATCTGAGCCAGGGTGACTCGGTACCTTTTCCGAATTCAAGCACAAGGTGGTCGAGGGGCCCAATGTATATAGGTAAGTATACACGCTCAAGAATCCCTCCACATAGGTCATAATGTTCTCTTCTCGAGAAGGTATCTACAGCATCACATTTTCTCCCCATCTGTAATCTCTCCTCACGGCCTCGAGGTAGTTGTCTTCTATCGATCGAATAAGCCTTGACGCATGCTCTCAATGGCCCAGGGCATCGAAGGGTTTCTCTAGTGAGAAACCTTTTATCAAAGCAAAACAGCTTGAGGTTAACTCGCCATACGCTGGCGGTGTATCACCGGCCGATCAAGAAGCAGAGGTAAGGTTTCCCTCTTCTTGGTGAACAGATTCAGGCACGGTAGCCATAACTACTCAAGCGAAGACTAAGGGGAAGAAATGAAAACAGTTTTGCAAGATGAGAAAAGGAAGAGAACGTTGAAAAGAAAGCTAGATTTTCAATGTTGCAAGACTCAAAATGAAGAGAAAGAAAGTATATATATAGAACAAGCGGAAACTATTCAATTGGGAGCCAATTAATTCTGATAAAGTTGTCATAAAGTTTGGGGAAGTGTACCAGTAGGGCCACCTCGGTCACTTCACGATCATGTAGCATGAATGACACTGTCACACAACGTTCGAGGGATCAAAACTCCCATACTGACCTAGCCTCGAGAAGGTTTCCGATCTCGAGGGGATCTATTATTACAGGTACGGGTGCCGAAGGTGTAAAATCGAAGCTTGTAAGTCGAATTTGCATAAGCATTGAAGGAAAATGTTTGGGAGATATGTAACAAAGAGATATTTTATTTCAAAAATGCATTTACAAGGGTATTTCTACAAAAATTCCCCCCGAGGGTCCCATATATAAAAAAGGAAAAAAGCAAAACAGTAGGTGAATCTACTCTTCCCCTTCGCTACTGTCCGAGCCGCTTTCGGAGCCTTTCATATGACGTAGTCGGCATTGTCGATTCTTCCTCCAGGGCCCTGGATTCTTCGATCTCGGCAGAGAGATCGACACCCTTGGTGCTCACTTCCTCGAAGGCTTGTCTCTAGGCTTGTATGCAAGCATGGGCAAGTGCTCGAGCCAGTTTTAGCTCGGCCATCTCGGATATATCCCTGGCCCGATCATTCGCGGCAGCAACATCCCTTTTGTATGAAGAGACGAACTCGTCCGCCTCAGACTTGGCCGCAGATAGTGCATCACCATTCTCTTGAGAAGCTCGAATAAGGTATTGAATAGAGAATAGCCTTTCCCGAAGCGTGTCCCTCTCCGAAGCCACGGAATCACTCTGCCGTGCTAGTTCAATGATTTCGGCATCCTTGGCCGCAACATCACCTCGGAGCTGCCCCATTAGGGCATCCTTTTGCCTAATCTGAAAGAAACAGAAAATAAGTCGATTAGCACCAAGCATGGCAATTGAAGATAAAATTGTGGGTACCATAATACTTGCTCGATGAAGACGGCCCTCTCTTGGAGCTCCCTCTCCGAGCCTGCCCGGAGGTTGATCAATTCCTCCTCTTTTTTGGCACATAGATCTTCCAGCTCGACCAACTCAGATATAAGCTTCTCAAGCTCCTCTACACGATGAGTCAACTCATATTGCATCTTGTAGAAGGCTTGATCATATAGCTTCTTGAACTGCAGCACGAAAAAAGAAAGTAAGAAAGCAGGGTTAGGGAGTTGAAGAATAGGATGTGGTTTCGAGAAATTCACCTGTTTTTGGAGCCTCTCGGCATCCTCGAGGGCAACGGGGGCATCAATATCGGTCTCCTTCTCTACGCCTTCAAAATAATCTATGAATGCGTCATCCCCTCCATGAGAGGTCCCCAAGCCGGGGACATTCCTCTCTTTGGCGTATCATATCTCCCCTGGCGGGAATGACGGGCCCGATTGAAATCCATCAGCAACATCAGCCTCCATCGAGGCTTATTCCCACCCCCGAAAAATTTCGGAAGAAGATCGCTCGAACTTACCAACGCAGATTGTGCCATGTCTGATTGGCGGCTCGGGGACTGCACCCAAACCATCTTTGAGGGTCTCGTCAGCATGGGGCGGGTGATGCGTGGCTAGAATTTATGATTTTAAGCATTATATACCTTGCATTTTATGTGCTTTAATGATAAAAATACACGCCGTATGTGCCTAATGGAGTTTATTTAATGTGTAGGTGAATTGGAAATGGAAGCCGAGCTAAATGAGATCATAAACGTCNCCCATAACGCCAGGGGGTGCCTAGCGTTAGCCAGGCGTTAGAGCCATAACGCCAGGGGGTGCCTGGCGTTAGCCAGGCGTTAGACCCCTAACGCCAGGGTGCCTATTTCGGTAAAGTCCGAGTTTTAAAGGTTTTTAAGTGTTTCCAAGTGGGGATAGGAGTCTCTTACACGGTTAGGGTTTATCCCAACCATATAAATAGACCCAAGAACACATCATGAAGGGGGGAGACGAATTTGGGAGCAAAATACACACACAAGATCATTGAAGGAGCAAGGATTATCAGTTTTCTTCATTTTTATTCAAGTATTTTCAATTCATGCACACTTATGCAATTGTTTGATCATAGCATGAGTGGCTAAACACCCATTGTTCTGGGGTTGTGGTTTAGCCATGGATATTGCTATTCGACATTAATTTAACCTTGAATATAGTTTACTCAATATCTGGTTGTTTCTTCAATTCTGTGTTTAATTGCTTAATTGTTTGGCCAGCAGTTAGGTTTTATATACTATCTATGTTATGCTTGGGAAAGCCGTATATAGATTAGAGGAGAATTGAAGAGAGCATGATCTTAACCCTTCAGGGGAGCGGATTTGTGGTTAGGATAGGAATATACCTAGTCACCATGCTTAATTAAACACCGTAATCTTAATGCGTTCTAATAGATTAATTTCATAGGAATATAGGCGTTAATCTATTGAGAATAGGCGAGTAGTGCTTCGGGAGAAGGCTATGAGAGCGTTTATCGATTAATTAGCAACCATGAGTAAATTATATGAAAGGGAGAGTTAATTAGAATGCAATACGAGTGGTGAATAGATCACAACCCTGGAATATTTGTCTCTACTGAATACATCACAATAGTTCTTGTCACTTGATAATTAGTTATTTCATAGAATTTTAGTATAAAATAGTACATCATTGATTTTATATTGGCTTGGTTAAATAACGATTAGAGTGACTTAGAAATCAGTTTACACAAGTCTCTGTGGGTACGATATCTGGACTTAAAATCCTATATTACTTGTCGACCACGTACACTTGCGTGTGCATTGAGAAATGAACCAACAACTTTTTGGCACCGTTGCCGGGGACTTGATTAAAGACTACTTTCTACTTACTTGCTTTAATTGTTGTTTTATTGAGTCTAACGTCACGTGAATTTT
>ML393275.1:0-42696 GCA_005239525.1 Nicotiana knightiana
TATATATATATATATATATATAGATAATTTATTAGGGAGAAATTTGATACCTAGCAGGTGGAACATCATATATAAAATTTCAAGCAATTACTCATCTATTGAACCTTAATATCCTCATACAACAACCTCCACGAGTCCGAAGCACCGAATTCTTTTTTGTCCTCCAATGGAGGACTCCTCTAAGCAACCCCTTCTTTCTCCTAGAGACCCTCAAATCACCGACCAAGCTAGTGACAATTATCTTATCAGATTATCACATACTTCTTTTCCTTCTTCCTTTGTTGCTGATGCCGATGATATTTCCCCCATTACTGGAATCCGAGATTTCTTCAGAGAGTTTTCTGTTGAATCTAAGAAATTATGGTACCTTGCGGGTCCAGCAATATTTACTTCCCTTTGTCAATATTCTCTTGGTGCTGTCACTCAAACTTTTGCTGGACATGTCGGGACTCTTGAGCTTGCTGCCGTTTCTGTTGAAAACTCGGTCATCGCCGGTTTCTCTTTTGGTGTCATGGTATTATAGTTATTCTAATGAGACTAGTTCTCTCTCTTCTTCTTTTTTTTCGCACATGGTTTAGAAACAAGGAAACAATTATTATGAGAATCGAGTACGGTAATTATTTTTTACATATCTTAAGGATTGTTTGGTATGCGGGATAAGGTGGTATAAAGTCTGGGACTAAATTTCTATCATATTTAGTTGAAGATATAAATTTATTCCGTATAATTCTTATCTCATGAACTAATTTTCATAATTGAGTTGGGCATGAACTAATTTCATAATTCCGTATATACTCCACGCACCAAATGTTTAATACTAAGCATGCAAGTGTTAAGTGTTCGACATTGGTTGAGGGGACGAGAAGTTATACTCTTATATGATTTAATTTTGGACTGATTCTTGCTCCATAGATTAACTTTTAGGATTGAGTTAGATTCAATATTTATTTTCTTCACAATTATAGAGCTAAAAATTGCACGTACTAGAGCGAAACCACATTTATTTAGAATTTAATGGCAGCAATATATTCCATCAGTACCCCAACCGGAAAGGAATATACAACCATATTCTTGATTTAATTATAAATATTTTGATCTTAATTTGTTTGAATTTTGAATCGATGGTCATTTTTTCTTCTTCTTTTGTTTGGACAGTTGGGAATGGGAAGTGCGTTAGAAACACTATGTGGACAAGCATTTGGAGCAGGACAAATTGACATGCTAGGAGTATACATGCAAAGATCATGGGTTATTCTCAATACAACCGCAGTACTTTTAATGCTATTGTACATTTTTGCGGCGCCATTTCTGAGATTAATTGGACAAACAGAGGACATATCACGGGAAGCAGGGAAAATGGCTTTATATATGATTCCTCAACTTTATGCATATGCCATGAATTTTCCAATCGCCAAGTTCTTGCAGGTATGGGTGGATTCAGGATTCAATTTGATGGTTTAATTTTTAGGTTCTTGTTATTGAACTTATTCTGAGTTTAAAATTGAATATCTATTTAGAATTTTAGTGATTTTTCACTAAATATATTTATGTATGTGCTCCAAAAATCTACTATACAGTCACAGAGCAAAATTATGGTCATGGCATGGATTGCAGCATTAGCTTTGGTATTACATACTTTTTTCAGCTGGTTATTTATGCTAAAACTTGGGTGGGGGCTCATCGGCGCCGCGGTGGTGCTGAACTCATCGTGGTGGTTCATAGTGGTGGCGCAACTGCTATATATATTTAGTGGGACTTGTGGACAAGCTTGGTCAGGTTTCTCATGGAAGGCTTTCCATAATCTATGGGGCTTTGTTAGATTATCTCTTGCATCAGCTGTCATGTTATGGTGGGTAATCCACCTTCCATTTTCTTTGTTTTTATTGCCAACAGCTTTTAGTGGTGCCTAATTTTCGGTTTTATTATATTTGGAAAAGCATTTTCTTTTATTCATCCACCCAGTAAAAGAAATTTGATTTAATTTTAACAATATGTCTCAATAATTATGGATAGTGTACCTTTAGTTACTTGTAAGATGACCTCATAGTATAGCCAGCCGGCTATTTTTTAGTTTAGCTAGTTAGCTAAACGGCTATTTAAGTTATTTTTCTTCAAGAAATTAAACCATTTCCCCGAAATTGCATCTATAAATATATGGCCTTGAACCAACTTCAAGTTTCTCAAAGAAAATTCTACTGCATGTTTAAGTTTTCTTATGCTCAATAGTCTACCGAAACTAAGCTAACTTTACAGAATGTTACCATCCATATATAGTTGACACGTATATAACTTTAGATCAGCCTCCAAACACATGGTACGCCAAAAGGTCACCATCAACACATTATAAAATACACTAAGAGCTGATCATTTACGAAACATACAGTAGTTACCTATTAAGCTTTTGGTCTAAGTTTTCAGCTTAATTTAATGGAAAGATAGTTTTACCTTTTAAATTAGCGGTCCTCTTGTTTCTGATCACTATGTTTTTCTTGATCTGATTTTTGGCTTCTAATTAATATTCAGCCTGGAAACTTGGTACTTTATGGCGTTGGTCCTCTTCGCTGGTTATTTAAAGAACGCCGAAGTCGCTGTTGATGCCTTGTCCATTTGGTAAGTGTCGAATTGCTCTCTTGCTGCTTATTGTCTGGCCATATTCCAAACACTTTAAACTCTTTATAATTTACCATAATTATTTAATTTGTGTCATATATTTAATTTCCTTTTCTATTGTTCATATTATTCTACTTTGGTGGCTGTGTATGCTAGACGACGAAAACTTATAAATGTGGTGCTTGACTAAGTATAGTTTGAGTCGACGGTCCATCACTTGTCCTTTCCTTCGAAGTTGGTTGAAAGTTATTTGAGACAAAAATCCTGTAAAGGTCAAACACTACTAGAGGGAGTACTTTTATGTTTGCCAAAATAATAGTACTGTTTTAACAAAGAAATAATAATTTATGTCATTTTCAACAGAGTCTGCGTTATTTTGCTAATGTCTAGATATAAAAACAAACTCTGACACGGCAGAGAAGTGGAATCCACCATTGCCAATTTTATCTTGTTATAGCCACTTGGATGAAGTTAAAATGCAAATATATAAGTTAGAATTTGTTTTTATGTTATTGGGTTCTAAAATAAGAATTTGTACTTATTCAATAAATTTCTAAGATAAATATAAGATTTACACTAAAGCTATTGGGTTCGGCCGAACCCGTTATCGAAGCTCTAGCTCTGCCGCTGAATATTCAGAGATTATTGCTCCATTGCTTGCATTATTACAAGTATTATACTCCTAGAACGATAATTGGACAAACTTAAATCAACTAGTAGTATAAGAAAAAACTATCATTATAGTTTGGAAAGGGCCTCCCTTACTCCGCCAAGATTAGCGGAGATAAAGCTAACTTTAGGCGTGTTTCATAAGATGATATCAATGATTTATTTTCAATCCAAGAATAGACTATTGACATTTCAATATCTTTGTAAAACAAGCTTGGTTTTTATTTAGCAAACTCTTGTTTGGCCATAGATTTTATTTATATTTTGGCAAAATCTTAAATCCTAATAATACACATATTTTTTCAAATTATATTTGAGAAATATATTTTGAAAATGTATGTCCAAACATATTTTCATCTTCAAGTCAAATATCATCCAAAGTAAATTTTTTAAAATAAATTTAAGAATATATGCGAAAAGCTAGTTAAGTCCCGAGAAACAAAAATTATTACTTGTACTTTTCATTATGTTTCACTCTCTTACTTTTGTCTCCCTCTCACTATGTTTCACTCTCTTACTTTTTGGTACACTATATTTTTCTCTTTAATTTTTTCTAAAATATCTGGAACATTATTTCTCTTTATAGCAACTTATATCTCAAATTGCTTTTATTTTCAATACCCGCCATTATTAGTTCTAATAAGTACTCTATTCATCCCAATTTATGGGGCGATCTTCTGATTTCAAGAGTTAGACGATTTTTATTTATCGCAATTTTTTATATGCTTTTTGAATATTTAGAGTTGTTTATTTTTTTGACTTATGATATTTTTTATGTAGTTTGCAAAAATATAATTTTATTTTGAAACAGTTAAAAATTTTACGTATAAACTAATGGTCAAAATCATGAAGTTTAACTCTTGAAATTTGAGTAGTGTTAGTGTGCTACGTAGATTGGGATGGAACTTTGACTTTTTGACTTTTCTTTGTCACTTCTTCGAATTTGGAAAGAGTTTTGTTTTGTGGGCAGGGCGGCCCAACCCCAAAGCTTTTTAATCCTTGCTTTTTAAAATTACTTATGTAATATTATTTAATGTTTATTTAAGTAATCACTTGCTTATCATTGAAGACGGATAAATCTTGTCAAACATTTGATGTTAACTTGTCTCTTTTCATTATAATCACATAATAATGTCGGTAGACTTCATACAATATAAATAAGAATAAACTATATATGGATTTTATATCCAAGTTTACGGTCTCTAGTTAAAATTTGACTTTATCTCAACTATTCTATTAAGCTGCCTTTTATGTGGGGGCGGGGTTCTACTTTCAATTGCAAATTGCACTATCGTGTAATAGCTTCTAGTTCATTTGATAGGTATATATGTAATAGCTTCCAGTTCATCTTTGCCTAAAGAATTAAGAGTTGTGGAACTGCAGTATGAACATATTGGGATGGGCGGTGATGGCAGCTATTGGATGCAATGCAGCTATAAGGTTTGACATAAATCCAAAATCACTATATTACTAGTAAGACAAGAGTAGTTCTCTTCTACATTCTTACATGAAAAATAAGATTATGCAAAATTTTCAGCGTGAGAGTGTCAAATGAACTCGGGGCAGCTCATCCAAGAACGGCTAAATTTTCAGTGGTGGTGGTGGTAGTATCCTCATTCTTGATTGGCCTTCTTCTATCGGTCTTCTTACTTGTGTTTCGAAGGCAATATCCTACCTTATTCGCGGAGAGTGAATCAGTCAAGCGTCTTGTTTTTGAGCTAACACCATTACTAGCATTCTGCATAGTGGTTAACAATATTCAACCAGCTCTATCTGGTGTCGCAATTGGAGCAGGATGGCAAGCTTTGGTTGCTTATGTCAATATTGCTTGTTACTATTTGTTTGGTATTCCATTGGGTTTATTATTAGGGTATAAGTTCAACATGGGTGTCCAAGTAAGTGTAACATGTCATTTTGTAAAGCTACTTAATTATTTTTTCTTATGTCGAGTGGTCCTTTCATTTAACATTTTTTTTATGATGTCAGGGTATTTGGTATGGAATGGTTAGCGGAACTGTGATTCAAACTTTCGCCTTGTTTTGGATAGTTTACAAAACCAACTGGAACAAAGAGGTAACTTGAAAAATACTAATCCCGTCTAAGTTAATGAACAAATCAAATAATTGTTACACATCACCTAAAGGTAACTACATATAATATCCATAATAACTTGATTAATCTAATAAATAAGGTAAATTTTTCTTTTTCAACATAAGGCATTAAAATAGGATAAATAACATACATTGGTAATGTGAAAATTCTTTATTCATCCATTCTTCCCTTGTTATTCAATTGCATCGATTCCCTTCCCCATCCCCAAACCCAAAAACAAATAGTCCCAGTTTGATTCACAAAAAGGATTTAGAGAAGAGTAGGAACTGTGACCCAATTTCCTCGTCAAAATCCTTTTAATTTCAATCCGTAGTTGTCCAGAACTATTAAAAATATATTTCCATACTATTGAGAAACAAATATATGTACAAATAAATTTCACTTGTTGCTATTTATGTGCTGCAACAACTTTATGACGATACATTTATAGCATGGTCTTAATAAAATAACATTTAGCCGTCATATACAAAACGGTCAAATCCACTGGGCTCATTACCATCAAATTTCCATCAACTACTTCGGCCTAATTCTCAAGTACATATTGGGCTTCACTGTCTATCCAAGTTTTGTAACACAGTTAGTTTTGGATTTTCCTTTTTGTAAATTGCAGGCTTCTATTGCAGCAGAGAGGATAAAAATGTGGGGAGGGGAATCAAATGGAAAGGCCGATGATGCAGAGAAATGAACTGCGATTTGGAATCATTGCATTAAGCTCATCAAATGTATATGAAGAAATTTTGAAAATTTAAGTTGCTTATTGTTCAATGTAACAGCTCAGTAGTACTAGTGTTAATTATTGTTGATGGAACTTTGCCAAAATTATTCTCAACTTAGAAAATGGAAAAGACCCCTGATGAGTTAGCTTTTAGCTAATTTTTCTAGTGTTTTGATACAACTTTATGCCCCATTTGTCGGAATTAATTGATTAATTATGCTTTGAATGATGAGTTTTGGGATATGAAGTGTTGGCCTAAGTGAAGTTTTTTTGATGATGGAGAAAGGAACTCAAACATGAATCAGGTCCACACACAGTGTACACATACACGGGCAGATTCGAGAACAAGGCATGCACATGAAGAAAATAAGCTTAAGTGGTTATATCTGATATCTCCTGAATAAAAATGTTGCATAAGTGATAAGGAGAAGGACTCCTTACTCGAAGAGAACTCTATCCTAGATAAGGGAGGAGTTAGAAGTTGAAGATAACTAAAACTCTTCCACCAAGGAAGAGTAAATCATTAAACTTCTAGTTATTTCCTATTCTACTTACTCTATATATTTTAGGATGTTATCATTTTACAGGTACGCACAAACGGTGGAGTTAAACGTGAGTTGGGAGCAAAATAGCAAGGCATTTTGCAAGCAATTCATGTGTGATTCAAGTGTGCGAACCTGAAGCTACATGAACCAGATAAAATAACTAGTTCCAAACGTCTGTCTTTTTTCCTAGTTTCATTATAGTAGGACTTTTGAGTTGTACCTTTCAACTTATCTAGAAGCAATTGTACTAGGTACCTTAAGTGTGGCATTCAAGTTAGAGTTAACTTGAAATTGTCGCAACAGCTAGAGGCTGGTTGCCACAACGGGTTAGAGGTAATCCGTAGTTTAAGAGTTTTGTAAATAGTGTTTTTGGCTTAGTGATTAAGTAAAGTGTTGGAAAAAATCCTATTGGGTAGTAGGTGTGAATGCCTAATTTTTGCATAATTTTAATAATAGTATTTGGATGATTTTAATTGTTTGTGCTTTTTTATTTGCATCCTTTATTAAAAATACCAAAAATATTTTTATCTTTTATTTGTATATTTTAGTTTTGTATTTATAAATTATATACACCAAAAAAGATTTTTTCTTCTACTTGTATGCTTCCTTTAGGATTAAACAAAATAATTAGGGGTTAAGAGTTTGGGCTATTGTATTTTTTAATTATAATTGAGCCAAATTGGCCCAAAACCTGAGCCCAATTCGTCCATACCCAGTCCAATTGAGGGTTGGTCAAGACTCAATCCGAGCCCTTCCTTATTCTTGATCCAATGGCCTAGATTTAATTTCACTTGGCATATAAAAGCCTTCTAACATCAGATTTTTGGACATTTTAACCCAAAATCTAAACCCTAGGCCCCCCTCTCTTCTCTCACTCACCCTCTGCCGCCTCCCCTCGCCATGGCGGCACCACCGCCTGCCGCCGTCCAAACACCACCAAAACTTCACCCCCACTCGTCTGAACCTCCTCTCCATGAATCCGAACCCCAAATCCCCATAACCCATCTCAATCTCCATTAATCTAACCTTGGCCGAAACCCTAGCCGTCGTCCACCATTCCAAACTCCAAATATTTGACATCACCGGCCTCCTCCCGCTCTCCTCTTCTCCATTCCAAGCATCAAAACCTTCAAACCCCTCTAAAAATCTGGCCGAATCTGGGCCAGCAGCCCTCACGGCCGTCTCACCACCACCTCGTGCTCGAGCCACTGGTTGTTTTGAGTAGACACGACCTGGAAAACGTCTGCCGCTTAGAAAGGTTCGTTAGAAGGTCGCTCGTCATCATTTGTCACTGGCTCACTTAAAATCACGGTCACGATTCGCCAATTTAAAAATCATGCTCGAAGTTCACATTGTTGTCGAGTTGGCTTTCCACCACTGTCTCGGGCATTTGGATTGTAAGATGGTAAAAATCTTAATCATTTTCCCCGCCATTGTTTTTTTTTTTTCTGTTTTCTTTTGTGATTGTCCTAGGATTTTAGTTTAGTTTAAGGTTTGTCAGTGATCGTTTAATCTAGTTTCTGATTTCTTACTTATTGAGGCTAATTAGTTTTAATGTGTTCACTGTTTAATACGTATTTTCTTTGGCGTTAACTGTCAAGTTTTGTCTCTTATCATTGGTTTTAGTTTAGTCATCAGTGTGTTGTAATTGAGTGATGTCTCTGGAGGTTAATTGAAATTTCAATATCTCCGGACTATAACTGGAATCCTAATCCCTCCGCTAAAGTTTTAAGTTTTCTGTTTTTTGTGTCGTTTTTTTGGTAGATTAGATTATGTTTTACCTATTTTTGTTTAACCTTCATGTTTAGTATAATTTCTGATTTCGCTTTTGTTTAAGTTAATCAATTTTGGGAATATGTCACTGTTAATACATGTCGTGCCTAATCGTCGTGTTTCATTTTTGTCCTTATCATTGGTATTGGTAGTCGCTTCAACTAAAATCTTAAATCAGCCATTTCATGCTCCTTTGATTCTTGATTGTGGTAGTTCTTAGGATTAAAGTTTAGGTTTCGATAATCAATGATTCAGTTTGCTTATATTAGTATATTTGCTGTTTGTTGATGATGTTTAGTCGCTCGTTAGGTTTGAATCACCTATCGGATTGCAGTTTTGGTTTGTTTTGATGTCATGTTTTAGCTTAATATAATAGTTTATGTGTTTAAAAATTCAGTGTTAGTCCAAATTAACTAGATTAAGTTTGAAGTAGTTATTTAGCATAGGTAGTTATATATTCAAGCCTTGTTGATTCCTACTAGTTGACTCTTAATTGATCTTGTTCGAGTTCCTAGCTGTTTGAACCAGAATGAATCTGGTTTCTCTTTGTGAACTAGTTAGCTTTGGATTTGGTTAGAGGGACTAAGAGGAAAGAGGAAGAAAGGGAGGGTACTTGAGTGTAGGACCTTTGTTTGGTTACTTTTACTGTTCGGGGACTGTTTTGGAGTACAATACTCCAAAATTCCGTCCATTTTGGTGAGGAAAAACTGTTCATTGGCAAGAATTTTGGTTTTGGGCAGATTTTTGGTCAAAAAACTTATCATTTTGGGATAGATATTTGGCTAAAACAGATCTATCCCAAAGTCTTTTATTCTTATATATAAATGGGAATTCTTCCCTCATCTTGGAGGACCTTAGACGCATATTGAAAGATATTGAAATCTAAAAAAAAAAGAGACACATCTTTTGCACACATTGTTAAAAACATCTTTTCACACATTTGAGAGAGTAAAATACCAGCTGAACCCTCATACTGCTGAACTGGTTCACTTTAGTTTAATTTGCTGTTGATCCTGCTGTTGCACTGCTGCTGTTGCTATTTGTTTTGCTGAAATTCAGTCCCTCTATTGCTAATATTTTCTTTCTGTTGGTCAGGTACTTCCTCAATTGTTGTACTACTTTTTGTTGGATCAAGAGTGAATGGAAATGAAGTGATTCAAGTCCTTTTAGTATATTGTGTTTGTGTATGATCCGTCTTATTTTAAGTACCAAGAATGTATAAGAGTTAGTTGAACTTTTTTTTAGTCATTGACACGTTTAACTAATGCTTAGGTCGTTGTTTGTATTGCTTGAATACTTACTACATTGAGATTATGTTTATGCCCAAGTAGGAACCCGTAATTTGATGTTAGTGTTCAAAGCTTGCATCTTTATCACTTCTACTTTAGGTTATTGATTAAAACTAGTTGAGAAGGCTTCTATATCTTGCTGAAATTTTTATGATGTTAATTTGTAGACATATTTTTGAAAAAGTATACTTTAAGATTAAAGCTCAAGTGATCAACAATAGTGGAGTTACTTTTCCAGTTTAATTTTCGTCTGCTTAAGGCCTGTAGTTAATTGAGTTGGTATGAGTTATTCAGCTTCGGGATGAGTATCTAAATGTTTTCAATTAGTTTACTATTGTAATTATTATTAAATTAAAAAAAAAAAGATACACTAGTAGGTTATTAGTTGATTTGTGGTGGTGGATAGGCTTTAATATGTATGGGCCAAAGTGAACACAAATTCAGCCATGCCCATTATGAGGTTAAACATGCTAGTAGGGCTATTTATATAGAATTGGCCTAGCAGCCCAATAACAAAGAAAGTGGGCCAACGTCATTTTAAACCCAACAAACAAAGCTGGTCCAAGTTTCTAATTACAAGCTTTTCAAATAGTTTTAAATTTATCATATTTTCTTTTAATAATTGTATAACTTAATTACCTATGTAATTTAATCACCTTAATAATTAATTTAAACGTTAGACAATTAGTAGGCGCGCTTTAACTCACGGAATCACTTGCATAGCGTGATGTTTAACATTCAATAAATTAATTCAATAATCTCATACCATTTCTAGTCATTTTTTTTAGTTAATCCTTTGCTAAAATTACGGATTCGCTTGTGTAGCGCGATAGTTGACTTTTAAATTTTCAAGAGCTAATTTTCTCAAGTGTAGTAATTTTTGAAAGTATTACAAATAATTGATTATCATGATTTCGGATTCGCTTGCGAGGCGCAATTATGACAAGTTAATGAATTTTGTTATTCGATCACTCATTCCATTGCGTAGCGTGGTTATGACAACGTAATATTATCCAAATTATTTTATTTAGTAATTCTAATAATCAAGAAGTAAGAGCGGATAGGTAAAACATAAAAATCATATAAATCACATTTTGTCCATAATTAATTCAGGCCAAGTTTAAGTCGATAAAGTGACCGTGCTAGAACCACGGAACTCGGAGAATGCCTTATACCTTCTCCCCGGTCAACAGAATTCCTTACCCGAACTTTGTTTCGCAGACCAATAAAAAGAGAGTCAAACCTTCTTTTGACTAGGGATTCAAATAAATGGTGACTTGGAACACCCAAAAATCAATTTCATGTGGCGATTCTGTAAATAAAATAATCTCTGCTCAAATTTGTCACTTTAATTGGAAAAACCCTTTAACCTACAATCCATAATCCAATAACATATATCTTTTGGGGGGTATACGAGGGGTGTGACAGTAGGTCGTGATTTTTTCATCTTTTGAGCCAAGCGTTTTCCACGTAAAAATACTTGTGTCCTTTACTTTCGTATTTATTATTCTGCAACAGTAATATAAGGAACACATAGAAGAACCAGGTCCTTATATACTCCGTGCACACGGAAAATTTGACACCACATAAATCACCCCTCCTTTGTGTGGTACTAATATCAATTCGTATCAGAGCATGTTATCCTTGAAGAGGCTAACATCTTAGGAGAAGATCAAGAGCGCACCAGCTGAAAATTGGGAAGAGAAATCCACTGCTAAACTACACTTTTTAATGGCCACTACCACTCTTGGTAGAAGAATATAATGAGAGATCACATTCAAGAAGAGGACTATGAGTTATAAGACATTGTCACTGATGGTCCACTGACTACCTTGAAGAAAAATGCTAAAGGATTAGATGTACCAAAGAAAAAAGCGGATTGCACTGTTGAGGACTTGAAGAAGTGGGAGAAGAATGCTAAAGCTAAGAAATGGCTTATTTGTGGACTTGGTCCAGATGAGTACAACAACATCCAAGGTTGTTCCACTACTAAGCAAATTTGGGACACACTGCAAGTGGCCTATGAAGGAACAACTCAGGTGAAGAGATCTAGAGGAACTTTACTATACTCTCAGTATGAGAACTTTGCTATAAAGGTTGGAGAAACAATTCAAGAGATGTACACAAGGTTCACTACACTGACAAATGAATTGAAATCTCTTGGAAGGATTATTCCTGAAGAAGAGAGGGTTGAGAAGATACTTACTAGGGTCTTGCTAATCACTTGGGAAAGCATGATCACTCCCATCCAGGAGTCAAAGAACATTGCCACTCTCCCACTAGATGAATTGATTGGAACTCTCACTACCTATGAACTTAGGACACAAACCATGAAAATGGATGTACCTAAGAAGGAAAGGAGCTTGGCACTCAGAATCACTGAAGGTTTTGATCTAGAAGATGATGAAATGCCTACAATCACAAAAGACTTCAAGAAGTTCCTGAGGAGAGGAAATAGTTCTTCAAGAAGTGGACACTACAACAAGGCAAATGCTCATGAGAAGCAAATCATCGATGGATGCTACAAGTGTGAAAAGATTAATCACCACATCAAAAACTGTCTTCTGTGGGGAACTGCATGGAAGAAGGAAAGAGCTGAACGAAGAATAGGAAGAAGAAACAGGTTCAACCCAAGAAAAGCAACAACAAATAATCAACCAAGGCTATGGTCGCTGCTTGGGGAGAAAGCTCAGATGATGATGATAATGATGATGATGAGCGAGCAGTTATGGCCATTAGAGAATCTGATGAAGAAACTGTGGTAAGTGTCTTTCATCTCAAAGACAAGATTAAATTTTTGTCTAAAGAAAAGTTATCTGAGTTACTACTAGAGCTAATTGATAAATATGAGGATGTGAATAATGAAAAGAAACAGATGTCAATAGAATGTGTGATTTTGAAAGCTATGTGAAAAAACCTAGAACTTTGGGCTTGTGAAACTGAAAGTGAAATACTGTGTTGAAGAACCAGGTTCATGCACTTGACAGAACCGTCTTAGAAGTTAGATCTGAAAATCTAAAATTGAAATTAGGAACAGGTAATAAGGCAACTAATCACACACAAATCACTTTAGAAGAAAATGTAGGAAAAATGAAAGATGAGTTATATAAGAGGGATGAACAGCTAAGAGTCCTAAAGGAGGATCTGAACAAGGTCAAGCATGAGCTAGATATGACTTGTAAACGGAACAGGTCCCCCGATGCACTTTCATGGCTACAAGAACATCATAGTAGCAACAGAAGAGGACTTGGCTTTGGGAACGCTGCAACTAAGTGGGATCCCAAAAGTAAGTACCACACACTCTTTGAGAACAAGATTTTCACACACTGTGGTAACAATGGTCACTATAAGAGTGAAATCACTGCAAAAGAAAGATCAAAAGAATAAAAAGTTTGTTCAAGGGAAAAATAGGTTGCGAAGTTGGTCTAAAAAGAATATGATTTATACATTTTCCTATAGAAAGGGACCCAAACTAGTTTGAGTTCCTAAAGCTAACCCCTGATTTCCTTTTGCAGGTCCGAGTGAAGGGGAGCAGCCAAATATGGTACATAGATAGTGGTTGTTCAAAGTACATGCCAGGAAGTAAGAACCAGTTCCTTTCACTTGGGGATCTTAAGGGAGGTAATGTCTCCTTTGGAAACGGAAAGAAAGGTGAGATCACTAGGGTTAGAAAGATTTGTAAGTCCGGTTCTCACTCAATTGAGAATGTATACTTGATAGGTTGACTGAAGTACAGTCTGATAAGTGCATCACAATTGTGTGATAGAGGTAACATTGTAGCCTTTACCTCTACAAAATACTTTGTGATTAATCTTACCACTAACAAGATAATTTTTAAGGGAAAAAGAGTGAACAACATATATATTGTGGATACGTCCATTATTCAGATAATGAACTCACTTGCTTAAGTGTGTTGGATAATAATCCCCTCCTTTGGCACAAGAGACTTGGACATGCCAGTATAAGTCAACTCAACAAACTAGTCTCCAAGGACTTGGTGATAGGGCTGCCTAACATTAAGTGCAAGGAAGATAAAGTTCATGAGGCTTGTGCAAGGGGAAACATGTAAGATCCTCTTTCAAAAGTAATAAAATGGTAAGTACTACCAGGACGATGGAACTGGTCCATGTGAATCTTTGTGGACCAATGAGAACATGAAGTAGAGGTGGTAAGAGATATGTTATGGTTCTCGTTGATGATTACTCTAGGTCTATTTGGACACTGTTTCTAACATCTAAAGATGAAGCATTTGATACGTTCACTTCATTTGTTAGAAAAACTCATAAACAACCAGGTAATCAATTTGCATCAATTAGGTCTGATCATGGTATTAAATTTGAGAATGCTAAATTTACTGAATTTTGTGACGAGCATGGCATAAATCATAACTTTTCTTCTCCTAGGACTCGACAACAAAATGGAGTAGTTTAGAGAAAGAATAGGACATTGGAAGAATTGGCTAGGACTATGCTTCTTTCTAGTAAACTGCCCCATAGCTTTTGGGCAGAAGCTTTGAACACTTCTTGCTACATCGTAAATCGGTACATGACTAGACCTTTGGATGATTAAAGGGAGAAAGTAAAATATATCCCATCTTAGGGCATTTGGATGCAAGTTCTTTGTGCATAATAATGGTAAAAACTTCCTAGGTAAGTTTGATCCCAGAAGTGATGAGGGAGTATTCTTCACATAGTAAAGCTTATAAGATTTATAGAACTATGTGTGTAGAAGAAAGTGTACATGTGATTTTTTATGAAACTAACATTCTTTCTGAGAGATAGGAACAGGATGGTCAAGCAATTGGAATGGTAAGAAACTCAAATAAAACCACAAACCAGACTGAAGCTGAACTAGAGGAAGGAACAGGTGATAGAACAGGTCCTTCCACCTAGGGCAACTTGACAGGGGGAACTGCACAAAGAGGAACTAATCCTCAAACATCGAGGGAACCTGTGCATGAACATGTTCCTTAGAAACAAAACATTGAAGAAACATCTAGGGAAACCAAGCTGGTTGTGAAACCTTAAAAGTATCAAAGTTCTCATCCCATTGAGAACATAACCACTAATCCAACCTCTAGAATCAAAACCAGATCTTCTTTGAAGAATCATTGTGCTTTTGATGTTTTTTTAATCTCTTATTGAACCTAAAAATGTTGCTGAGGCTTTGCAGGATGTAGACTAGGTGAATGCAATGCAAGATGAACTCAACCAATTTGAGAGAAGTCAAGTTTTGTCATTTGGTACCAAGACCAAAGGGTCATATCAGTAATTGGCACAAAATGGGTCTTCAGAAACAAACTTGACAAAGATGGAACAGTTACAAGGAATAAGTCAATATTTGTAGTTCAAGGATATAGTAAAGAGGAGCGCATAGACTATGATGAGACCTTTGCTCCAGTTGCAAGATTGGAAGCAATTAGACTCCTTATAGCCTTTGTCAAAGTCCTTGCTTGAGCATGGCTACAAGAGAGGTAAAATTAACAATACTTTTTTCTTTAAAGAAAAAGGTAAAGATCTCTTGGTAGTTCAGATATATGTTGATGATATAATCTTTGGAGTAACTACTGATAAGTTAAGTAAAGAATTTGCTAAACTAATGGGGAATGAATTTGAAATGAGTGTGATGGGTGAGCTTAATTTATTTTTTGGCTTACAAATTAAATAGATTTCAAATGGAACTAAGATCCATCATTAGAACTATGTGGAAGAGTATCTTAAAATATTTAAAATGGAAGACTCTAAAGAAATTGATTCTCTTATAGCAACAAACACAAAATTGGATATAGATGAACCTAGTTCATCTGTTGATCAGAAGTTGTATATGGGAATGACTGGATCTTTGTTATATCTCATTGCTAGGAGATCTGATATTGTTTTTAGTGTAGGACTTTGTGCTAGATTTCAGGCAAATCCAAAGGAGTCGCACTTGACTGCTGTCAAGAGGATCTTGAGATACCTAAAAGGCACCACTAACCTTTGTGTATGGAAAAATGTAGTAATTTTAACTTTGTGGGATATGCTGATGCTGATTATGCAGGTTTACTTGTGGATAGAAAGAGCATCTCAGGTATGACACATTTTCTTGGCCCATGTATTGTGTCTTGAGCCACCAAAAAGTAAACTTTTGTGGCCTTATCTATTGCTGAAGCTAAGTATGTTGTTGTTGCCTCATGTTGTGCTCAATTGTTCTGCATCAAATAACAATTAATGAATTTTAAAATTGATGTAGAGTGTATCTCCATATTGTGTGATAACACTAGTGCAATTAGTATGACCAAGAACCTGGTTCATTTCAAAATAACTACGCACATAAATGTTAGGCATCACTTTTTGAGGGACAATTATGAAAAGGGTTTGATCACTCTGAAATTTTGTGCTACTGACAAGCAAATAGATGGCATCTTGACAAAAGCTCTAAGTAGAGATCACTTTGAAAGGAACATGTTAGAATAAGGGATAATTAAGATTACCTAAAAGGAACTAGTTTTAAATCAAAAATTGGTTAGATAATTTGTGAATTTTGTACATAATTAGATT
Source organism: Nicotiana knightiana (assembly GCA_005239525.1). Lineage (NCBI taxonomy): Eukaryota > Viridiplantae > Streptophyta > Magnoliopsida > Solanales > Solanaceae > Nicotiana > Nicotiana knightiana. The sequence continues at coordinate 16,253 of ML393275.1, forward strand.
AGATTTTGATCAGTCTCATACTTTCACTAGTATACTCTTGTACCATGTGCTAAATTTCTCATTAATCTCTAATGTCTTTATTTTCTTGGAAAAATTCAAACTTACACAAGAGAATGCTCAGTGAAGAACCTGGTTCATCAAGATTATGTAGTACGTACTCTCCACTCAACATATTTTGAAATAATTGTATTTGGATCATGATCAAAAGGAGAGTCCCATTTAATCCTAACCTTCCTCAAGCCTATCTGTTAAAAAAAGAACCAGTTTCACCCAAAGAGAGTCCCATCGTAATAATAGCCTAGAATCTAGGGAAGTCTATAACATCTTTTCAAACTGACTCCCAGTTTGATTAGACTCCTGAGCTTCTGAAAAGCTGTCATTACCTAATTAAATTCTCCCTCTTTATATTCATTTGGCCTTAGCTGTTTCAGCACTTCTAAATTTCCAGCCGCCAAATATTTCTCTCTATCTCATCTTCTTAACACACACACATTCCTTGTACCATCATCAATGGCTAACCTCTCTGAAAATACCTCAACACCACCCAAAGAATCCAAACCTTCAACCACACCCTCAACCACACCTATCTCTAAGAAAGGAAGGATCAAGATGCTTGCTCGCAAGAATGTCGCTGACAGTGAACAAATCAAGAAGATAAATGAACAGTTGAAAGCAAGCCAGGCAGAAGACCGCAAAAATTTGAAGATTCCTTTAAGTCTGCAACTGAGGTGGAAGAAAATATTTCATCTAAACAGAGTAAGTAACATATGGTCTTAAGTTTACATCTGAGAAAATGTCTGGGGTTGCTGAGAATCTGGAGAATAGGTTTGTTTTGGTGGTAACTATTGATGGGGTTAAAACTGGTGATAAAAATAAAAGTAGAAAAGAAAAAGAGAGTGAGGGTTCTCAAGGTGATGTGAGGGGAAAGGGAAAACAAGAAGTGGTTTAATCCTCACCTACTCTTGCTGAGTTGACTGAGGAGACTGGAGCTATGGTGTTATGTAATGAGGATGCTTGTGAGGAGGAAGAAAATTTTAGGGAGGAAGAAAATTTTAGAGAAGAAGAGGGTAGTGGGTCTAGAGATGCAAGTACTATTGAGGGATTGGTTAGGTTGAGCAAGAGGTTTCAAGAACCTGTCCATCTATGCCGGAACCCCTCAAAGACCTACTGAAATGCATGTATGACAGCTATAATCCAAAAAGGAAAAAAAGTTCAGGAGTTAAAATTCCTAGAACTGCTAGACAAAACAAGAAGAGAAAGGCTGCCTCTTCTATCCCTATAAAGACTCATCATACAAGAGGAAGAGCTACAAGGAGTCATAAGAAGCAGAGTGAGGCTAAACTTGAAAAGGCCTTGGAAGAGAGTAAAAAAAAGATGCTGCAAAGGGAAAGAAGAAAGTGAGTGAGCCTGTTGAGACAATTGAAATTGAGGAGATGGACCTGGTCCTTCATGATGAAGAGGAGGCAGAAGAGGTGGAGGTTGCAGAGAAATTCCCATTCTGCGGTCGCACTCACTTTTGTGTGGACTGCAAAACGTCAACAAGGTTCAGGTAAAGAATGCGGACCGCACTCAAAATTGTGCGGCCGCACTCAGCTGCATTTTTTACCTAATTTTGGTCAACCTATAAATAGGTCCTCATAGAACTATTCACAACTTTACACACTCTGAGCTCTTGAGACCTAAGCAAGCATAGTGCACACAAGATGTTTCACATTCTACCTACATTTCATCAGTCTAGATTCTTCCCTACATCCTTCATCACTGGTATGTTCAATTCATATTTATATTTTCAATTTTTCTTAGTTTTTTATCTTGAGTAGTATAGTTATTTTTAGGCCTAAAATATCAAATGTTCTTCATATGTGCTTAAAATTGTGCGAGTAATGTCATGTGCCTCACTAGGGGCTGGGTAAATCATGTATCATGATTAATTTTCCAATACCATGTTTTAGTTGTGCAAAAGAATTGCAAAACCTAAGTCAGTGCCGTATGCTTTTAAATTGTGCATCTGCTTACAAAATTGTGTAGTCCACAGATCCTGTGTTAGGGAAAAAGGTACGCACGCAATGTGCGGACCGCACTCAAAATTGTGCGGTCCGCAAACAATTGTGCGGTCCGCATAAACATGTGTGCGACCACACTTTGGAACTTCAGAGAACCAGTAGTTTGAACCTAGTTTTGTGCGGCCACACTCAAAATTTTTTTGTTCGCACTTCAGTTGTGCGACCGTACTTTAAAATTATGTTGTCCGCACAAGGCATTCTGTGACCCACTCAATATTGTTCGGTCTGCATTTTCTCATCCGTGCACTATTTTTTTGCAACTGTTAACAATGATTCTAAACTTTAACTGAGTTATGTGCTTTGTATTGCAGACAATGGTTTGATCACGAGGCAGAGGTGATACCTTTTAACGGAGGGGTGAACCCTCCCTAGGCCGAGGCAAGGGTACGCAACCTTTGTAGGTGCAAAAGAAAACATTTAGCAAAAAAACAGACCACGGGGAGAGGTAGGGCCCTGATCCCTCAAAATCAAGATCTTACATATCGTCTAGGGAAGCCTCCGAGGGTCACCCAGTGGAGGAACAACTTGAGGCCCAGTTCCAACCATCACAATTTCCAGGGAGATACCAACTCCGCAATGACAACGAACCCTCCACCACACCAAGTTCTTCTGAGGGTTCAGATGCTGATAGCCAGGGTTCAAATCCCTCCTCTACACACACTCCCTATGCACCAATTGCAGTTAATCATGATGATGATGTCATTGATGATGGTAGAGGAGGTGACACTAGAGTGGGCGACCTAGAGAGGTCTAAGAAGAAGAAGATACGGGAAGATAGATTTGTGAGCTTGACATCCTTCACAATGTTCAGAGAGTGGTGGCCCTAGAGATCGCTCACATTTGAGCGACAATTCTTATTGAAGGATTTGGGTAAATACAATCCAAATGTCCTTAAGCAGTTCACGGAGTGCAAGGGGTGGATGTGGTTCACCCATAGTGTTATGGATGCCAAGGAGCACCTGGTACGAGAGTTTTATGCCCATGTCGCACACATCAAGAAGGGTGCCAAAATGACCAAAATGAGAAATTTGAAGGTCAGATTCGACCAAAACACTCTGAACACGTACTTGGGATTCGAGGAGGTAGAGCCAATCCAGTATGAGAACAATATTCCTATCCCCCGAGTAGTTTTGGTGGCATCTATCATGGTCACGTGCCCAATCAATATGGGTGTTATCATGTCGGCCAACATGTCAGTGGTTGTCCGGAAAGGTGAAAGCTCCTACCCATATCCCAACACCCTCACAGAATATCTCACATATGCAAAAGTGAGCCGAGGAGTTTTGATGCAGAAGTGCGGGCCAAGAAGCCCTTCTCATGGTACTCCTTGAAAGGTCTGAGAAACCCAACGTTCAAGGGTAAGGCAAATTCCACCGTTGGCCAGTCTGATGAGCCATGGGTGGTGGTTACAGATGCAACTGCTGAGCCTTGTACAACTCCTATGCCTTCTTCAACTACCATGCCTTCCACAACAGCCGGTCCTTCCACTTCTTTAGCTGACATGCCACCACCTTCATCTTCTATATCATCAACATCAGTACCAGTTCCTGCTTCATCAACATATCCGCTCATTGCATTGCGAGTCTCCCAAACATTGGCGAGTCTCAACAACTAGATGCAGACAGCTACTTCAAATCTGTCTGACATATCTAGTGCTGTTGCAGAATAGTATTCTACCCCAGCAGCACCACAAGTTCCTTCGTTAGTGAAGGAAACATTGAAGAAGATCCTGGACAATCAGAAGACCATTATGGATACAATGGTGGCACATGGGGGAGCTATTGAAGAGTTGGGAAAACAGGTGAAGAAGATGAGGAAATCTCAGGAATTGAAGAAACTAGTGGATAGTTTTAGAAAGGAAGTGACCAAGATTGCATCATCTGGAGATCTCCCATTTGACTTGCTGATGGAGACAAATCCATCAGTACCAGCAGACCCAACAACACTATCAACAGAGGCACCAGCTGGCCAGTCTGATGAGCCAGACCTTGCTGCCCATACTGCTGAGGAGGTGCTTCAGATGTTCACCAACCCCGTTACTCCCCGAGCAGAGGATGATGAGATCTAGTTGGAGGAGCCCGAGGGTAGTGATGATGCCATGAAAACTGAGACCACATAGGGAGTTCTCTTTACTTATTCTGATTCTTATTAAGCATTGAGGACAATGCTTATTTTTATTCAGGGGGTGGTCTATTTTGATTGGTTTAGTTTGATGACATTGGCCTGTAATAACTTTAATACTCTTTTTTCTTTTATCTTTATGTTATATTTAATTATTTATATATTCCTCCATTTCTTTTTATGTATATATTCTATTCCCCTTGGTTTGTATATTCATTTGTCTTACTTTCAGTAGTTTATTTCATAACTTCTTTATATTGTTTCTTAGTAGTCTAGCTTCTCATTAATTTTAATATCTTCTTTTTGATTTGGTATATTCTTTTTATGTTCAAGTGAGCAATAAGCCTTTGGTTTTCTTAATACCACGATTCTTTCCAAAGGTGGGTTTTGTGTGAACATGGTGGCTCTTCCCAACGATGGATGGCGTGACAACCTTCTTAAGAGATTGAGTTCGTTTTTGATGTTTAGGTAAAAATAGTAGTATTAATGAATAAAAAAGGGCCAAGCATGCTTCACTTGGTACCAACACACTTAACTACATGCTTATGGTTAAAGAGAAGTTTTTTGGAAAGAAATGGCTCTAGTTATGACCGTGTGACTCTTGTGTTGATTTAGGCAATCATCGAGTGGTTTAGTTGAACCATTAGCAATTTTCAATCTTTAATTCAGTTGTTATGGGCCCTCGACTCTATCCTCTTTAAAAATCCAGCAGTGTGAGAGGTGAGGCAAAGAAAGGAAGAAAAGGAAAGGCAAAGAAAAATAAAGGAAGAACAAAAGAAAAACACAAAAAGAAAGTGAACAATTTGAAGGATTGAAAGGATTCAAAAGAAAGAAAAAGTGCAAAGCATGGAGAAAACAAAGTAGGAGAATGTGAATATCATGACCAAGAAAGAGTGATGTAAAGTCTCTCTAGTTTTCCTAAGGAAAAATAAAATGACTCAAAGAGTCGGGAAAGCATGAGCCAACAAGAGAAAATGGAGTGCTTAAGGAAAGATGAACTCATTCCATTCCAACATTTCCCTTCTTAGTCCAAAAGCCTTCATTACATACCAAAAAAGTCCTACGTGATTTCAAGCCGAGTAAGCTTACATTAGTGGTGATCTACATGAGGGGCAAGCATATGGTACTTAGAGCCGTACTTGTGACATTCTTTTGAGAGTGATGAGCGAACCTTTTACAAGTCATTGAATTGAGTGCTATATTCTTAAGTTAGATAAGCTAGTGGAGAGTATAGGAGGAGGAGTTTGGGATCCACAGTGACCTACATGAATGTGCGAACTTCCTTGATGAGTAAAGTCAACTCTTGATGCTCTAGTGTCACATTAAAGCTATTTGTGCTTTAACATTCAAAACATGGCCTTGTTGATAATTCATGAGTGTGTGGGTAATTGTTGGTCCTAATTGATGTGTGTTTGATTCACCTTAGGCTAGATGAAATATCTCTTTCCTTGTGGAGGTAGGAATTACCTTATTTGCTTGAGGACAAGAAAAATCTTAAGTTTTGGGGAGTTGATAAGTAGGGATTTTGATAAAATGTGCTTTCTTGCAGGAGTAACGGAAAATGAGCCAAAATGATGAAATTAAACTCAAGAAAGAGTACTTTTGCACAAGGACTAAAACCAAGCAAAAAGTGAAAAAGTGCGGCCACAGACTATGAAGGACCTCTGACATAAATCCTTTGCAAAGTGCAGACTACACAATTATTGTGCAGCCGCAGATGTTGAAGATCAGAGACTTTCAACTTGAAGTCCACCGAGAAGGGCGAACCGCACTATTATTATGCGGCCGCAGAAGTCCAAAGTGTGGGCGCACTCAAAAATGTGTAGTCCACAGAACCTGAAGAAGTGCATCCGCAATCCAGAATTGTGCGGCCGCAAAAGTCCCTCCTGTCAAGATCAGCTTCAAAGTGCGGACCGCACACAGAATTGTGCGGCCGTAGAACCTTCAAAAGGGAAACTTTGTCCCAAAATTTCAACTGTGTATAAATAGTCATTTTTGCCAAATTTAGGTTAATTTTGAACTTTAGAAAGTAGATAGTCGTTATTTACTTACTGCTTTGGGAAATTTTGTAATAGTTTATCATTTTAACATTGGATTTTCATCCCTTTATCATCTAATATGAGCTTAATCATCTTTTCTTCTTTAATTTCTTTATTTTTATCTATGAGTAGCTAAATCTCTAGCTAGGGTTGTGACCCAACCTAGTGTAGGTGCCTAATGAGTGTTTGATTTAGGGCTTGTTTAAGGTTGGGTGTGTTATATTTAGCCTAGTTCTTGCTTTAATTTAGGAATTAATGGTTGCAAATATTTATTCATGACTAATTGACTTAGTTTCTACTTGATAAAGAGAGACAGTCTAGAAAAACTGGCTAACAAGAAATTACGGTGAACTCAAGAAATTGATAGCCCCATTTAAAGGGTTGAATCTAGAGATAGTAAAACCCGACTTGAGCATATATGAGCGGTTTTTTGAATTACCCATTTGGACTTGAGAAAGCCAAATTGGGAAAAATCACTCTATTACTGAGAGGTATAGAGTGGGTAATTGTGTGTTGATTGCTATATTACACCTCGATCAACGAAACCTTCCCTAAAGACCCACAACCCGTTAGGTAAACACCTAGGTAGAAGTCATAGCTCTAGATCTTTTATAAATTTGGAAAACAACAACACCATAAACATCATTATCTAGATTTACATTTGAAAACAATAGCTCAATTTTAGAAGTAGACAACAACAACAAAGTATGTGGAAGTGCATTTAGGCACGTCATACGCTTAGTCTGAGTATATACCTAATCCAATATAAGCTCCCTGAGGAATCAATCCCGACTCAAAGTTGGGTAATTATAATTGTATCGACCGCTTCACAATCCCAATCAGTAGTGTGAATTTGTGCGACATCAGTACGCACTCCAACAAGCTGCGTCAAGAAATTAGTACACCGCCCAGATCAAACCACACGATGTGGCACATAACTCATTTACTCACATCAATAAATCCAAACCACAATAGTTGCTCATTACCAAAATCGTTACTAATAGTATACTTCATATCAAATGAAACCTTGTTTCTGACCATCACAATGCGGCTAATGATAAAAGAAACATGCAGAAACTCGCAACCACCCATGAAATCAACAAGTCAAGAAGTGCTCTCATCTGACAAGGACCATTGCCAAATTCTGAGCAAAAATATTGTTTTATTCTTCCATAATTTCTTTATCCCAATATGATAATGCAAATATCAGGTCTAGAAACCTCTTCTCACCCAATACAAGTAGCCCAACCAGCAAGTCACCACAAAGTCCATATGGAACCTCGCACAACGTGGTTCGTACACCCAAATAGGCAATAACTCATATATATCTTAAAATGGAAAGAAAGCAAGGTACGGGGATTATCCAACAAGTACATCTGATATAACAACAAAAGCATAATTTTCATGAACTTATCCCACAAAATGGAAAACAAAACACATGAAATAAACATAAGGAAGGGTATCCCACATAACTCCATTGCGATGCGCAACCCGATCCCAAACACATAAGGATACCCATCGAGCTATAATACTTGTGCTCACCATTCAAATGTGTGTCAAGATGAAGCATGATAGAGTGCACAAATATAATTATGGAAAGATGAATAAGCACAAAACAATATGGAGAAAGGCAAGCGCAACTATAGTGAAATAAGCAAATTAACATCACAAGGGCCATCTCGCTTATATCATGTAGCCTCACATCCCGTCATAGCATAAGAGAGAAACACATAACATAGACCAGGGCATGAATAACAACCATTCTGCCCAATGATATAACTTCGGTAACAATTGCATAAGAGTAAGAAAATCCAATCCAATATTGAATACACATCCTCATTAGGCCAATAAATAGACCCTAAACCATTTTTGAGCATTCCCAAATATGTATATGACCATCCAAAAGTCCATAGAAACCTATCTATAACAAATACCATTAGCTATCCAAATCTTAACATATTTTCACAGTCCATAACCAAGAATTAGTCTACTTATGAGAACATCCAGTCTCTCAACCTCATGAATACCAGAATCTTCATATCTGATCCCCAACTCCACTACACGAACGACTGATACATCACTCATTCTCCTCCATCTTACAAAAAATTCTCACATAGATCTTATATATCACGCAGCAAAACTTGAACCTCAATAGCCCAAAATCAGAGTATCACCATATGCAGCATCCCTTCTGTACCTGTAGAAGATATCAATCCCGAGTAGTGGCCATAACCATCGTGAATAATTAAAAACCCATAACACATAATAAAATTATTAGGACTGAATTCCATCTAACTCAACCAATTCACGCAGCTGCAAAACCCAGAAGTAACTCAACCCGAAATGCTCGCTCTGAAGGAAGCTTCTGCAAACCCGAAGCCATTTTTTGCATCTCTCTGATACTGCCATGTAGAGTCAATAATGATATAGAAGTACTGTAAGTGTAGAAACCATCTAATATAGATCTCAATTCCTAGACATACACAAATTCAAAAAATCCTTAAATACCACACACGAGTCTCGATCTCATCAGAACCTTCTCGATAGTCATTTACCTAGCTCTAAATCATCCGAGATGAAAATTTTCACAATCACAAACAATATGCAAGCACATCCTAGACCAAGAACTAATATAACACATGACCATGCAATTCGATCGTCGATAACATGCTCCCCCTCTTGGCTCGAAGCCATAAAACACATCATTTGTAACTTATAGGACCCTTCTTCATAGCTGCCCCTTTGTCGCATTGTTAATCAGGTGAATACTTCATAAACCCATGTGTCTCCAGTCATAAATTCTCCAAAGCTTCTACCAAGTACATACTCACCCTAGTGATAGTCGAGCCAACTTCCTCAAGTGCTATGAAACGATAATATATTCATTACTATGAATAGAAACCTTATACGTGAAACGCGATCTCAAATCTTATCGCATGAGATAGCCCACTGGATAGCCTCAAATCAACACCTTCCCATGACTCCACCATGGTCATCATAACTATGCAACTGATTAATCCATCATGAGTCTGTATTCATCACCCCAAATACAAAAATCCACTTTATTCCTCAAATAAAAAATTGAAAGATCTATTAGTGAATCTCGTTCAAATATTAGGCAACATGTTGTGACGATAATCAAGAATAAATAGGACTTTTGTAGTCCATCCATAACATCACAAACCGTCGGTGCACACTAATACTTGGTGCTCAACATCACATACAGACGATTAGGAAGAAACAAATTTACAGGCTTCAAACTGAAATAGGGCCTCTGAATAAGGAAAAAAAGAAGGGAAATTTTCTAAACGCCCTGTAGCCTCTCAAAGATAGATATAAATGTCATCATACAGATCCGCAATACTCTACTGGACACTTGCTCATGACTCATAGAACCTATGAACTTAGTGCTCGGATACCAACTTGTCACGATCTAAAATCCCACTAATTCATGATGGAACCTAACGAAATCTGCTAGGTAAGCCAAATAATATAAGATACAACTAAAAGCTCAGATTTTGAGTGTGTGTGCGAGTTTGGATCAGGCGAATTTGATGCTAATTGCACCAACTGCCTCACATGCTAGGGTAGGAGCCCAAACTCCCGCTGCCTGCACTTCGGAGCAGCTAGCTTAGAGTTATCACACACTAGGGTTATGAACAAGTGAAACCAGTTATTCATGCTCGGGCTGAGGTTGGTCCACATACGACTGATGCAAAGTAGAGGAGGCTAGAGCGATTCAGGATGCTTGAACCACCCGAGTTCGGAGGACTAGAGTTAGAGGATGCTTAAGATTTTCTTGACAGGTGTCATCAGATTCTTTGCACACCGGATATTGTGGATCTCAGTGGAGTTTCTTTCACTACTTTTCAGTTGATAGGAGAAAGAGAGACGATCAGGAGGTTGATTGATGGCCTTAACTATGGTTTATGTTACAGTTTGGCTCGAGAGACCGAGATGGATGTTGGGTTTTACCAGGAGTTTGAGATTGCTAGGCGCTTGGAATAGGTTCACTAGCTTGAGAATGAGGTGCAGAAGGGCAAGAAGCCCCGTGGGGTAGGTAGTTTTAGTAGTGCCTCACCTAGAGGCCAGTCACATCATAGTAGAGGTTGTCTTTATAGGTTTGCTCAGATGGCTTGTTAGGTCCTATGTGTTTCATCATCTAGCCAAGGTTCACACAACACTCATCAGGTTCAGTCATCTTTCGGTGCACTCCCAGCTCAGTGCTCATATTGTGCTCCATTCCAAGTGGTTATTCTATCTCTCTAGGTCCGTTAAGGCCCCAAAATCATTCCCAGTTCGATGTTGTTATGATTATGGAGTGTCATGGAATGTGAGGAAGTATTGATCCCATCATTACTGAGGTCCAATATAGCAGGGAGGCTAGACTATGACTCTGCACCAGATGCTACACCATCTCTCAACCAGCTCAGGGTGGAGGCCGTATGGGTCGAGGTCAGTCAAGCGATGGTCAAACCCGTTTCTATGCATTTCCCTCCATACCAGAGGTAGTTGCTTCTAACGCCATGATCATATGTATTGTTTCAGTGTGCCACATAGATACTTCAGTGTTATTTGATCCCGATTCCACTTATTCTTATGTGTCATCATACTTTGCTCGTTAGTTAGATATGCCCCGTGATTCTTCAGTTATTCTTGTTCATGTATCTACATCGGTAGGGGACTCTATTATGGTAGATCGTGTATATTGGTCATGTGTGGCTACCGTTGGAGGTAGTGAGTCTAGGGTTGATCTATTGTTACTCAGTATGGTCGATTTTGACGTGATTCTAGGCATGGATTGGTTGTCACCATGTCACACTATTCTTGATTCTCACGCTAAGACCATGTCTTTGGCGATGCTGGGGTAGCATAGGGTTGGGTGGAGAGGTTTTGTAGAATATGTTTCTAATAGGGTGATTTCATATTTGAAGGCTTAACGGATGGTTGAGAAGGGATGCTTGGCATATTTGGCCTTTGTGAGGGACGTTAGAGCTGATACTCCTACTGTTGAGCTAGTTCCATTAGTGAGGGATTTTCCAGACGTGTTTCCAGTAGACCTATCATGTATGCCACCCGACAGGGACATCGATTTTGGTATTGACTTGGTGCCTGATACTAAGCCCATCTCTAGTCCTCCATCTCTTATACCACCAATGGAGTTGAAGAAGTTGAAGGAACCACTTCAGGAGTTGCTTGATAAGGGCATCATTATGCCTAGTGTGTCGCCTAGGGGTGCACCAGTTCTATTGTATTGACTACAGGCATCTGAACAAGGTTACATTAAAGAACGAGTACCCTCTACCGCTTATTGATAATTTGTTTGATCGGCTTCAGGGTGCCAGGGTACTCTTGAAGACTGATTTGAGATCGGGTTACAATCAGTTGAAGATTCGGACTTCAGATATTCTGAAGACAACTTTCAGGACATGCTATGGTTACTATGAGTTTTTGGTGATGTATTTTGGGCTTAGCAATGCTCCAACAGTCTTTATGCACTTGATGAACAGTGTGTTCCAGCTGTATCTTGGTTCTTTCGTCATTGTGTTTATTGATGATATATTGGTGTATTATCGCAGTCGGGAAGATCATGAACAACATTTGAGGATCGTGCTCCAGACTTTGAGGGAGAAGAAGTTATATGTTGAATTCTCCAAGTGTGAGTTTTGGCTTGATTTCGTGGCGTTCTTGAGTCATGTAGTATCTACTAAGGGGATTAAGGTAGATTCGAAGAAGATTGAGGCAGTTTAGAGTTGGCCCAGACCGTCTTCTGCTACTAAGATCCAGAGTTTCCTTGATTTGACAGGGTATTATCGCCATGTTGTGGAGGGGTTTTCATCCATAGCAACCCCATTGACTAGATTGATGCAAAAGGGTTCCCGGTCTTATGAGTGTGAGGAGAGTTTTCAGAAGCTCAAGACATCCTTGATTACAGCTCCAGTTCTAGTTTTTCCTTTGGGATCGGGTTCTTACATAGTCTATTGTGTTGTTTCATTGACTGGCATTGGATTTGTATTGATGTAGGATGGTACAATTATAGCTTATGCTTTGCGTCAGTTGAAGCCCCGTGAGAAGAACTATCCAGTACATGATTTGGAGTTAGCAGCCATTGTTCATACATTGAAGATTTGGAGGCATTATCTCTACGGCGTATCGTGTGAGGTGTTCACAAATAACAGGAGTCTACAATACTTATTCGACAAAAAAATATTTGAATTTTGAGGCAACAGAGGTTGTTAGAGATACTAAAAGACTATGATATCACTATTCTTTATCTTCCAAGTAAGGCTACTTTGGTGGCCGATGCTTTGAGTAGAAAGGCTGAGAGCATGGGAGTCTTGCTTACATTCCAGTTGGGGAGAGACTATTAGCATTGGATGTTTAGGCTTTGGCCAATCAATTTGTATTGTTGGATATTTCAGAGCCTAGCTGAGTTCTTTCTTGTGTGGTTACACGATCTTCCTTATATGAACTCATCAAGGTGCTTCAGTATGATGATCCCCATTTGCTTGTCCTAAGGGACATGGTGCAACATGATGATGCTAAGGAATTTCTTATTGGAGATGACGATGTATTAAGGATGTAGAGTCAGATATGTGTTCCAAATGTGGTTGGGTTGCGTGAGTTGATTATTGAGGAGGATCATAGTCCCGGTACTCCATCCCTTCGGATGCCGCAAAGATGTATCATGACTTGAGGAAACACTATTGGTGGCAGAGGATGAAGAAAGATATTGTTGAGTGTGTTGCTCGGTGTTTGAACTGTTAGCAAGTGAAGTATGAGCATCAGAGACCCGATGGTTTGCTTTAGAGGCTTGGTATTTTGGAGTGGAAGTGGGAGCGTATCAATATGGATTTCATAGTTGGACTTCCACGAACTTTGAGGAGATTTGATGCAGTGTATTTTATTGTGAACTGAGTAACCACATATGCATGACTAGAAATTCTTCAGAACAGTTGGCTTGGATTTACATTTGTGAGATTGTTTGCCTTCATAGTATGCCCGTGTCTTTTATCCTGGAGCGAGGCACACAGATTACATCGCATTTCTAGAGGTCAGTGCATCAAGAGTTGGGCACAGGTCGGGCTGAATACAATATTTTATCCCCAGACAGACGGGAAGTCCGAGTGCACTATCCAAATCTTGGAGGACATTTTGTGTGCCTGTGTTATTAATTTCGGGAGTTGATGGGATTAGTTTCTTCCGTTAGCAGAGTTCTCCTACAACAACAACTTTCAGTCGAGTTTCCTGATGGCTCCTTATGAGGCTTTATATGGGAGATGTCGTTCTCCAGTTGGTTGGGTTGAGCATGAGGAGGCTAGTTGTTGGGCACTGATTTGGCCGTGATACCTTCGAGGAAGTAAAGTTGATCCATGATCGTCTTCGTACAACATAATCCAGAAAGAAGTGTTATGCTGGCGGGAAGGTTCGTGATGTTTCATATATGGTGGGTGAGAAGATTCTACTCTGAGTTTCGCCCATGAGGGCGTGATGAGGTTTAGGGAAGAAGGGCAAGTTGAGCCTCGGTATGTTGGTCCTTTTGAGGTGCTTGAGAGAGCTAGAGAGGTGCCTGCAGACTTGCCTTGCTACTCAGTCTATCGGTTGTTCACCCAGTGTTTTATGTTTCTATGCTCCGAAAATATGATGGTGATCCGATGCATGTTTTGGACTTTATTTTGGTACTACTAGATGGGGATTTGACCTATGCACATATAGTGGATCATTGCAATCAATTTGATGAGTACTTGCTTGTCAGGTTCCATCTATTGTTTTAGGTGCATTTATCGCCATTTCAGTCAGTATTTGAAAAATTCAAAGATGAATGAACAAGAAGAGGAAGAAATTAAATCATGACAGAGAATATTTAGGGAGAAGACGACAAAAGCATGTAACTTAGAATCGCAATGAAACTGACATATACCATGTCAAATTCTAGTCCTAGGTCCACCATTGACGAGCTTCTAGCTTGCACAGGAAGAAAGTTTCAGGGAGATTGTGTTGAGAGAGAGAGAGAAAGATAACTTCTCATTAATAAAGCAATTAACAAAAGAAATCTGTAATCCAATATAACTACCTGGGCACTAAAACAATTACACAAATTGGAAATCACTTTTTCTTAGAGAGAGAATGTCTAACATCTCACTACAACCAACTATAGAAGATCCACTTTAATTTCCTCCTAAACCCCCTGACATAGGAATTACGGCAGCCACTACTTCCCACTCCTACAAAGATAAACTAACCCAAGGGGAGATCTTCAATACTGCCTCCCACATAATACCGATGGATTCATCACCTACTCATGTCATTAAACCCCATGGGATGGATGACAATTTCCAAGCGGAAGTATCCCACAACATGAAGCACATTACCTTAACTGAGGAGGATCGACTAAGGATGTACAACCCTTGGAAAAGTTACCTCATCATTAAACAAATGGGAAAACGAATAGTTCATCACTACCTAAAGAAGAAGACTCAAGAACTATGAAGGCTGGATGAAAACTATCTACTAATAGACCTTGTAGAAGATTATTACACCGTTAAATTAGCCAAGGAGAAAATCATGAACAAAGTACTACATGGGGGTCCTTGGTTCATTAATGGTTTCTTCTTATCAGTCCAGAAGTGGGTGCCTAACTTTGTGGCCACCAAAGCAAATCAAAACTATACTGCTGTGTGGGTAAGACTACCGCAACTTCCAACGGAATTCTACGATGGTATAATCCTAACAAAGATCGAGAATTGCATTGATAAACTATTAAAAGTAGATGCATGAACATCGGCAACATTAAGAGGGAGATATGCCCGCTTGTGTGTGGAACTTCCACTGGAGCAACCAGTACAAAATTACATACTGATTGGCCAACATAGGCAAGATATACTTTATGAAGGAGAAGATTTCCTTTGCAAAACATGTGGGAGACTAGGGCACTCGATCAGAGTCTACCCATATAGGGCCCCTCAAAACAACCTAAATGGGAGTATAGCACCATTGGAAATGCCAACAATTAAAGAAGACTCTACACACGAATGGAGGACAGTGTCTTTTCCCAAGAAGAGCAGGAATAAGGCAGCCAATCAAACCAAATTTAACGCTGGCCCATTGAATATCCCAAGTAAAATAGTTCCCACGTTTGATGCCATGCCAGGTAAGTCCAATCCTCTTCAACCTTTAATTGATAGTAATTTGAACCTGTTAAACTATCTTATTGCAGTCTCATCAAATGCATTAACAGACCAATGTGAGGACAATACTATGCTAACCATTAAACTTGGTGGCAAACCGACCAATGGAAGGAAAAATGGTTTTACTAACCACCAACTAGAGCACAAAGTTTTGGAAAATGATAATACTAAATTAATAAAAAAAACTCCCCAATTTTGCATGGCAAATTGGCAATGCATGTTACAAGTTTCCAAAACATGGTTGTAAACTACAAAGGTAATAATCAACCAAATCTTTTGTCCCAAAACATGGAAATGGATTTACCTAAATCTCCAACCAATGGGATAGGCCTACCCGCTATTACCCCTACTAATAATAATAACCTTAACTCCGTAATTAATATTACATCAACTAACAGCATAAGTCCACATCATAGCGAACATGCAAAACCTAGTCTAAATCCCCAATCCGTTATGCAACACATGGAATTATAAATTGAACAAGCGGCGGAGGGTAAATCTATGCAAGATTTGGATCCCTCACGCAATATTCTCCTACTCCTACAATAGTAGAGGAAATCATTACTGATTCTACTCCCCTCCCAAACGTTCCTTCTACTATAATAAAATCCTACAATTCCAAGACCACCACTCACACTAAGAAGGCGATACCGTTTAATTCAACTACTTCACCTCTCCAGAAACCAAAACATGGACAACCTCCCTCCATTACCTCCTCACCACCAGCCACTGCCAGTTATTTATACACAACCCCATAGTCCACCCAACCATGTACCTCAGTCATGGGTGGAACTAGGACTTCAAGGACATGCAATCTCCTTCCAACTGGAGATAAATGAGCAGGAATAGATCTTAGTAATCCAAAACACACACTACCTTGCTCAGCTAATCTCCGAAGGGATGAGCCTAGCCATGAACAACTATGTCAACCAAATGTGGATGAAAAATATCCTCCAACCCCTATCTCCCTCACTAAACCAGAACCTTGTTCAAAACATGCAACAAATGTAGAATCTTCCACACCACTCAAACCAAACCCTCCCACAGAATGCTCCCCTCAACCTACCCTTCCTTGCACTGGAGGACTTGATGTTACTCAACCCAATCTTCACACAGTGGTCTCCCCAACACATGCACGACCAACAACATGGTCAACAACCAGCACTAATGGAAAAACAAGCCCCAGCTCCAAACATGCAAAACCAAGACGGGGAACAAGAGGAAGAAGAGGAGGAGGAAAATCCGTCTCACTTGGGGGAACCAGAATTAGAATTTTCAAGCCTAAGCGAGGTAAAAATACTAATCTTCAAGGAGAGGCTAGATAGGAAATGTATCTTCAGTTGCCCAACCATTCCTTACAAATGCTCATTGGACATCTGTCCTCCCCAAGATCCAACTGTAGGAAACATGTAGCTATACTGGTACCCCCCATAAGGAGGAACCCCAACCACATCCTCAATAATAATCAATCAATGTATCAACCAAACAACATTATCATTTGGAATGTGAGGGGAGCAAATAATGCTAATTTTAGGAGGCATTTTTGAGAGCTCATAGATACGCATAGACCCTGTATGGTAGCACTGTTGGAGACCAAAATGGAAAGTCATGTCTCTATTCTGGATGATTTTCACTTCACTGACATGATAGAAGTCCCTGCCATTGGGCAATCTGGAGGGTTGGTTATTCTGTGGAACATGATATGGTGACGGTTAAAAACTTCACTAGGAATGGTCAAGGTATACATGCGATGATAGAGGTAAAGTCTAAAAACCTTACTTGGCTATTTACCACTGTTTATGCTAGTAATAATATTTTATATAGACAATTATTATGGGAAAATATTCAACACACATTTGATCACTATAGTGGTCCGTGGTTAATTAGTGGTGATTTTAATAAAGTTGTAGACACGAGTGACAAATATAGAGGTAGGTACATAAATAAGAAAAGAGCTAAATCCCTTATAAATGTCTAAAATACTGTAATCTAGTGGATCTAGGGTTTAAGGGAAGCAAATACACTTGGCCCAACCATCGTAGGAAGAAGGGACTAATTATGAAAAGACTAGATATATTTTACTCTAATGATAAATGGTTACAAGCCTATTCAAACGTTACAATGATTCACCTGCCCAAACTACACTCGGATCACAACCCTATCCTAATTAATCTTAATACTATTATTAATAGGAGCCATGCTAGACTCTTTAGGCTTGAGACATTTTGGTGCTCTCACCCAGATTTCCCCAAAGTCGGTGTCCAGTAGTTGGGCAAATAAGGATATAATGGAAGGGGTGGAACCGATTCATAAAAATGTGAATGAATGGAGATATATAACCTTTGGTAATATTTTTTCTAGGAAAAGAAAAACCTTAAATCGTATCAAGGGTATTCAAAACTCCTCAAAATACCATATAAGCCAATTCCTTAGAGACCTAGAAGAAAAACTTATCGAGGAATATGACACTATTCTTAAGTTGGAAGAGGATTATTGGAAATTACGCTCTAGGGTTAATTGGTTAAATGATGGTGATGCTAACACTAGGTTCTTTCATATTCAAGCTACTAATCGAAGACGTAAAAATAATATTCTGTTTTTTAAGGATAACACAGGGAAATGGATAAAGGACCAAAAATCCCTGATGAATTATGTTACTAATTACTACGAGCACATTTACAACTTTCCATGACAATACAAATTGGTCAGCCATTAAGATGGATAACACTTCCTCCTCAATAATTGATCTAACTTCCGTCGATAGTAAGCTAAAAAATTATGAGATTCGAAGTGCAGTATTTTCATTTAAACCTACCTATACACTTGTCTCCTATGCTATTGGTTATTCCATAACAAACTCTAGGAATCTAAGAAAAACTACATATAAACTTGTCTCCTATGCTATTGGTTATTCCACAACAAACTCTTATGATAATTACAAAGGAATAAAATATCTAAAAACTACTATTTTACCAGCTGGTCTTCTGCTGGGCTGGTCTTCTTCATTACTGGTCCAGTTGATAAAAGAGCCCAAGACATAGGAGCCGAAGACATAATAAAACTCTAGCCCAGAGTAGTGAAAAACCCAATATAATCCTATGTCATCCAAATCATCTTCAGAAAACATTGATATAATCGAACCCTACTTCTCTTCGTCTTTATCTTCTTCATCTCTTCTTCTTCATTCTCAATCATCTTCCCATGAAAACTAGAATTAGGGAAGGGTTTCTTCTTCTCAACACGTGATACATAATCCCCGATACGGGTGCGCATTTCATGTGACCCGACCATAACTTCAAACAATAATAAAATTAACATGTTTTAAATCGCGGGTGCGTTTCACGTGGTGCAATTCGCAATGTGTACAAAACAAACGAGTGCGCAACATCACGGCTTATTTCAAATAAATTCAATAAATACTAAAAACGGTAAAAAAAAAAAGTAGAAATGCACCATAGGTTAAAAATATGTCATAAATCAGATTAATTAAGCCAATTATTAATAGTTGAGCGACTCTGCTAAAACCACGAAATCGGGAGTGCCTAACACCTTTTTCCGGGTTAACATAATTCTTTACTCAGTCTTCTGTGTTCGCGAACCATAAATAGAGTCATTTTCCTCGATTTGATATTTTAAAATAAACCAGTGACTTGGGACACTATCACAATTATTCCATGTGGCGACTCTGAATAAATAAATAATCTCATTTCGATTGATATTACTTAAATTGGAAAAACTCCTTATCCCCTCGGAGAAAAGGGGGTGTGACATGACACATCTTGGCCTTGCACATTTTGAGTCACATAAATTGATTATATGTAATGCATCTTGGCCTAACACATGTTTTTGTCACATATATAACGAGCACAATGAATCACAACAAGTAAATACCACTGAGTAAGTACTTCAAAGGGAGCTAGAATTCAGTGAAAGTAGAAACGACCGAGTCTAACAAATGGGGAGATTAGAGTAAAGTCGCAAAAGAATATAGATATTTGTTCTTAGGAGTTCGTTAAATTTTCTGCTTTTCAGACATTCTGTTAGCCTCCATGGACAATTCTTGGTTTGAACCTTCCGACATCATAAATCATCATTGCCATATCTGATAAAAATACACAGTATTAGAATGGCCCCAAACATGATTAAATTAGAATAGTTACTGATGAGAAAGGCCAAATATAAGCTAAGCAAGATTCGGACGATCTGATTCAGTTGTTTCCATAGGGAACTACAATACACAAGAAAATCACTATAAAGTTTAGTTTGTAGAGTGAAAGGGCCGAAGAGAATGAGAGTCGACAAGCCAACAAGACTACATTCTTGAAAATCAACTCTAAAGCATCAGGCTAGACCCTAAATACTCGGTACTTAAGGTGGGAAATCAATCCTCCTTGTTCGTTCTTATGTCTCTTTTTATCGCCTTTTTTCATTCTCTGATTTTTGTAATTCATTTTTCTGAAGAGTTGGTTGGGGCGGGGCAATCATTTAAACCAAATATCCACCACTTTCGAGAGAATTGATGTGATGACCGTATATATGGTAAAATCGGGGAAGGCCAATTTTGAGGCTTCTATAGTGTTTCGAGCCTCGACCTCGATTCCTCAAGTAAGTATTCCAATGGATCGATACACCTCAAGGCAGGGTAAAACTCAAAGAACGTTATGAAAATGCAGGAAATTCCCAAGGGCACGTGGTTATAGCTGACAACGCCTGCAAGAATTTTATAAGTCCGTACCGTGACGATAAATAGCTTTACCAGCTGCATTTCTTTGTAATAATTACACATATACTATGTTGGGATTCCTCATCTTATATAAAGGAGACCCTTGTCATTTTGTAAGGAGGATGATATTCAATACAAGGACAAGAACATTCTCTGCTGTCTAACTCAAACATTCCCAACAATTGTTCCATTGATTTATTGCTTTCTATTTATTGTGTGCATTGATTGTTCTTCACTTATTGCTCATTGTTGATCATAAAGAGGTCATCTTTGAGGCCCTCAATACTGTTATATCTTCATCGACCGCCCTCTGTGAAGCACTCGAGCTCGACCTCCAGGCCCTGTGATGTGTGGCTAGAAGTTATGATTTAACACGTTATGTGCCTTACATTTTATGAGCGTTAATGATGAAAATACACTTTTTTATTTGCCTAATTGGGTTTATTTTATGTGTAGGTGAATTGGAGATGGAAGACGAGATAAAGGGATGTATGACCGTCGAAAATACGCTCAAGAGTCGAAAAGGAGTGACCCGGGGCTATAGCCGGGCGTTTTGGCCCTAAAGACAGGGTAAGCCTGGCGTAAATGGGGCTTTTGGCTCCTAACGCCAGGTTCAGCCTGGCGTTAGTGGGGCGTTAGAGCCCAAACGCCAGGCCTGCCCTGGCGTTAAGAGGGCGTTTAGGGCTTAACGCCTGGGTTCCTGTCCGGTCAATTCCGAGTTTTGAAGATTTTAAGTGTTTCCCGGTTTGAAAAGGAGTCCCCTACACGTTTAGGGCTTATCCTAAACATATAAATTGACCCAAGAACCCAACTTTGGAAAAATTGGGAGAGAAGCCATTGAAGTTGATGCGTGGCTAGAATTCATGGTTTGACATGTTATATGCCTTACATTTTATGTGCGTTAATGATAAAAATACACTTTTTATGTGCATAATGGAGTTTATTTCATGTGTAGGTGCATTGGAGATGGAAACCGAGCTAAATGGATGCATGAACGTCGAAAATACGCTCAAGAGTCGAAAAGGAGTGACCCGGGCTATAGCCGGGCGTTTTGGCCTTAAAGCCAGGCCAACCCCGGCGTTAGTGGGGCGTTTGGCCCCTAAAGCCAGGGTCAGCCTGGTGTTAGTGGGGCGTTAGAGCCCTAAAGCTAGGTCTGCCCTGGCTTTAAGGGGGCGTTTGAGGCTTAACGCCTGGGTCCCGAGGTCCGGTCAATTCCGAGTTTTAAAGGTTTTAAGTGTTTCCCGGTTGGAATAGAAGACTTCTACACGGCTAGGGTTTATCCCAAACATATAAATAGACCCAAAAATACAATTTGAAGGAGGAGGAAGCCATTGAAGTGAAGAAAAACTTGTGGATTACTACTCAGTGAAGCAAACATTGATTTTTATAGCTTGTATTTATTATTTTGTAGTTCAATTATGCAAGTTATTTTAGAATTGATTCTTATGAATATGAGTAGCTAATTTTCTTAATCTAGGGTTTTGGTGGAACCCGTTGGGGGATAAACTTATTGTGATATTAATATAGTTTTGATTGGTTGATTAATCTCTATTTGTTCAACTACGTTCTTGTTGTAGTTGATTGGAGGGCCCTCAATTAGCTGTGCCTATTTAGTATGTATCTACTTGTGAGAGAGTGCATGTTTAGGTAATTGTTTGAAAAACACCGCTCCCAGAGTATAGACGAAAGTCATAACCGAGGGTTTAGAGGTTGGATTAGAGATAACGATACCTCGGGTGCAATCTAAAGTGAACTGTAATGCAATCTAGCTAGCGTAACTTGAGAGAGTGCGTCTAGTAAATTATCATAATTACTTGAGAGAGATTTATGGTAGATAGAGTGTTCATGATTGATAGAGACAACTAATCAAACTATAAGAAGTATCCGAGAAGTAAGTTCACCAACGGGGGAAACCATAACCTTAGACCTTTATCATAATTATTTACAACACATTGTTAGTAATTGTTAGTTATTATTATTGTCAGTAGAATTAGTAAAACATCACCAATTTATATTAAAAAGTCTTGAGAGAATTGATTGAGTAAGAGTTGCGTATTCTAAAGCCTTGATTGATACGTAAATTCCTTGTGGGATCGACTCTTGGCATAATACCCCGGATTATATTTGCAACACCCGCTTAGTATTTTATAAGACATAGTTGAGCGTGATCAAATTTTTGCGCCGTTGCCGTGGAATTAACGGTATTATCAATTGAGTTGGAAGAAATACAAAATTCTGAAATATAGTCAATTTTCTTTAAATTTTCGTTTTCACATTGAAAGTTTAACGTTTGCTAACGTGTTGCAGGTGTATGCTTAGAAACTCATCGAGGAGTGGTGAAGTAGTTGAAGCCTTATCAGACCTCGAGAAAGTTTTCAAGACCCTAAACCGGACCAACAGGAAAAGCAAACATCAACCACAAATTGAACAAATTGAAACCGACATGGAAGATCCACACAACCGGAACAATAATGGGGATGATGTGGTAGACCCAGTCGCTCAAATAGGGGCAGAGGCTCCCTTATATGACTGGGNACTGCACTTATTGCAGAACAAAGGGATATTCTCAGGGTCATACATCAAAGACCCCCCAGCAACATTTGAAAAACTTCCTGTCAATTTGCAAAATACAGAGGCAGCCAAACATCACTCAGGAGGTAATAAAACTGTTGTTGTTTCCATTCTCAGTGACTGGCGCTGCCCAGACTTGGCTAAACTCACTCCCCATCAATTTCATTACCAAATTGGAGGATTTAGTCAACAGTTCGTGAACAAGTTCATCCACCCAACAAGACGGCTAAACCAATTGATGAAATCTTGAGCTTCAGACAGAAACCAGTTGAAACACTGGAAGAGACATGGGAATGATTTAAGGGGATGCTGGTTATTTGTCCACATCATGGTATTCCAGAGCAAATGTTGGGGCAACGTTTTTATATGGGTTTGGCTGATACTGTTAAAGCAAATGTTGATGCTTCGGCTGGTGGATCATTCTTGAGCAAAACGTGGAGAGAAAGTCAAATCTTACTTGATAAAATGGCACATAATTCAGGATGGACAACTAGGATTGCACCCATTACTCCTGTAGTTCACTCAGTGCCATTCGATCCATCTAATACTATTGCAGAGAACGTGGCCACCTTGATAACACAGATGAGTATACTTACTAAGAAGGTGGAAGAATCAGGACAAAAGCAGCAGGTACACATCGTAGACACAACCAATGGGGGATTATGCACATCTTGCATTAGTCAACCACTTGGTAATCACTGGAATGCAGAATGTCATCACCCTCCTTATCCAGAAAATATGAATTNACAGAGACAAAGGGGGCAGAACTGGGGTCAGCAAGTTCAACCATATAGACCACCCCACCAACAGTAGAACAGTGGAAATATGGGTGTCAGGGGACAACAAGGTAATGCAGCACCGTATCAGAGGCCACAAGGTTATAACCATCAGAATCAACAACAAGCATACTACCCTCCTCAGCATCAACAGGGGGGAAAGCAAGAAGATGGGTTTTCCAGGTTAGAAGCTATGATGCAGCAGGTTATTGGGTCAAATGCCAAAATCAGTGAGAGAGTAGATGCACATGATGCAGCTATTAAAAATATTGAAGTACAGTTGGGCCAAATATCTATGGCAGTGAACAATCGTCCTCCTGGAACTTTACCTGCAGATACTCAAGTAAATCCTATGGACCGGGGCCCAAGGCAGCTGATGGCAGTGACTCTCCGCAGTGGCAGTGACTTAAACTTGGAACTGGAGAGAGCTCATGAAAGCAGACAGGCCGAGACACTGGTACCCATGCCGATTGAACTTGATGATTCAACAAACTTGACCAAGGTAACAGTGCAACCTACTGAAGGAGAACCCAGTGCACAGAGTGAGACTGAAAAAGAAGTGGAGATAGCCCAGAAGCCGGTAGTTGAGGTGGTGGCTGAGAAAGAAAAGTCCCAAATCACTGGGAAAAAGAGACCGCCAGCTCCATTCCCTCAGAGGCTGGCCAAATACCAAAAGGATGAACAGTACAAAAAGTTCTTGGACATGCTAAAGCAAATACAGGTAAATATCCCATTGATTGATGCGTTGAAGGAAATTCCTGGTTACGCTAAAATGATGAAGGACTTGATGTCCAAAAAAGTTGACTTCCAAGATCTAGATACTGTCACCCTTACTCAGACTTGTAGTGTGGTGGTGACGCGCCCTATTGCTGAAAAGTTGTCTGACCCAGGGAGTTTTACAATTCCTTGTACCATTGGCAACTTAGCTTTCACCAAAGCTCTATGTGACTTGGGGGCCAGCATTAATCTGATGCCGCTGGCCATATATAAAAGACTGGGGATTGGTAGAGCCAGGCCCACCTCCATGCTGCTGCAACTTGCTGATAGGACGGTGAAGAGACCGTCGGGTATTCTGGATGATGTATTGGTGCAAGTGGGGAAGTTTGTATTTCCTGCTGATTTTGTGATATTAGACTGCAAAGTGGATGAGGAAATTCCCATAATCTTGGGAAGGCCATTTTTGGCCACAGGCAGAGCTCTTATCGATTGTGAGACTGGTGAACTTAAGATGAGGCTCAATGATGAAGAAATCACTTTCAACGTGCGTAAGTCTATGAGGCAACCTAGTGAGTTCGCCAACTGCTCTCTTATTGATGTTGTGAATGTGATCCCAGAAAAAGATTATGCATCCCTGACTGTTGGGGACCCTTTGGATGAATGTTTGATGAATCTAGATGATATGAACGGTGAAGAACTGGCAGATTGGGTGTTAGCACTTGAGGAAAAAGGGGTATGGCCAAAGGCTCTCGAGTTTGAGTCACTATACGTAGAGGAAAGAGAGAACCCGCCGGCCAATCCATCTATTGAAGAATCACCCAGATTGGAACTGAAGTCGGAGGATGCAAACTGAAGTCGATGATACATACTTTGTTGAATCTAGTGTCCTTTTTGTTCAGGATGTTGGTACACACTCCAACTATTTGTTCACATTGTGTTTGGATGATGATGTTCACATAGAGTTATCCGAACCACCTGAGGAGTTGAGGGATAAAGAAAAAGTTGCCTACATTCTGGAATTCTTCTTGCCAGAAAGTAGGGAGTACACATTTCGTCGAAAGGCCAAGAAGCGCAGATTACTACATTGTTTTATTGGGCCAGGTAGATTCGTTCCACCACCCCATGAGCATGATCATAGATCAGAATAAAAAATTGGGGTCCAATTCATAAGTTCAAAGTGGAGGCATAAAGTGATTAAAGCATTTGCTCGAAGGAGCATGGAAAGTAAAAANGTAAGTTTTTCTTTTAGGTAGAACAAAATAGAAAAAAAATTAGAAATATGTGGACTCTTCCCGAAGACGGATCTCTTAGACAGTTCTCTTGAGGGAAGTAAGTCTAATGAAAATACAAAAAAAAATGATTTTTTGTTTTAGGTAGTGTAGTAATTCCCCCTTGGTATTTCTTTGGACCACGGTTCTTTTCCAAGGTTTTTTTTAATTGAACTGGGTGTAGGTAGTTTTTAATTTTTAAGAATAGGAATCACATGGTTAAGGGCTTAATAGTAGCAATATCTCAATACGTGCTAATGCCTTGAGAATAGTCAGTACTTTGGTTGTGACGCTTAGGCTCAATCTTTTGACTCCAAGATAAATACCTTAAGTCAGGAATTCTTAAGATCTGCTTAACTGCTTTGACTGGAGTGTCGTGATAGATCCAATCCTGAGTGAATTATGTGCCAAGTGTGTGTGTGAGGTTTGTATGTTATTCTGTGCATTGCATTTGATGTCTAGAACTTGCCCCGTGTGTGTGCAAAGCGAAATAGAAGTTTTGTTCAGTCTTGGAAGTGATATAGGCATTTCTTTGTTGAGCCAGCTATATATATTTTACCCACCTAATTGTTATGTATCGTAGTTAACCCCGTTGAGCCTATAATCATTTTTCTTTGGCAACCACATTACAAGCCATTCCCCTTTGTTTGAATCGATCATATATTTGAATCTTGTCACCTCTCGTAAGCACTGGAAATGTGATGAAATATGGAAAAGCTAAAGTGTGGGGTGGTAGGTTGGTTTTTTTTGAGGGGAACAATTGAAATAAGGAGAAAGGTGCACTGTTTTGCAAAAGTAAGAGTCACTTAGAAAAAAAAAAGAGAAAAAGAAAAAAAATAGTTGTATTGTTGTGAAAATAAAAAAAATATATATATTCCTTGACAAGTGGTGACTCTTGATGTAATTGTGCTTAAAGAAGTATGGGGTAATAACATTGATGTGAAGGTGGAGTTTGGCTTAATATAAGTTTGAGGTTGA